>JACCIB010000282.1:0-204724 GCA_018906965.1 Philotrypesis tridentata
AAAAAAATTCCAATTATCATCAAGAAAATTTTTACAAAAATTTGCAAACCTAAAGCCAGGTGAAATCAAGTGCACTACAAGAAATAATCGGCAGCTTTTCGCAGCAGTTATAAGGAGCGCAACATCCGCAAGCACTACAGAAATTCGAAGAATTTGATTGATCCTTGAAGTATTAAAAGCATTGATAATAAAAAAAGGATTACGTTCTGTGAGTATAGCAAAAAGCCATAACGTTGAAAACGTAGAATGGAAGGAAATAGTACAACTAATGCATAAGGCTCTGGAGAATGTGCAAATAAAGGTCATAATCTGCCTGGGTATAATTAAATACATCGAAGAGCAAGATCGAAGCAAAATCATTAAAGAAATGCATTACACCGCTGTAGGAGGACATCGAGGAGTCACCAAAACATATCGACGAATTAAACAGCGATATTTTTGGGAAAATCTCAAGGAGGACGTGCAAAATTTCATACGTACGTGTGTCACGTGTCAAGTGAAGAAATTGGTAAGGGTTAAAACAAACCAACTCATGCAAATCACTGATACTCTACACTCACCTATGGAGAAAGTAAGTCTCGACATTGTTGGACCATTTCCAGTAACAGAAAATGGCCACAACAATATATTAACAATACAGTGCAATTTTTCAAAGTATTGCATGGCAATACCTTTGAAAGACGCAACAGCAACCTCGGTAGCTGATGCATTTATTAGAAGATTTATATGCATTTTTGGAGCCCCAGTAACGATTCTGACCGATCAAGGGAGCAACTTTATGTCAAAATTATTGCAGAGAGTTCCAAAAAGGTTCAAGATTAAGCCAGTGATAACGACAGCCTATCATCCACAGGCTAATGGTTCGCTGGAACGCTCACATCATGCGTTAGCTGAATATTTAAAAACCATTATGACCAACGAATCCTGGGACGAGTTATTGGAACTCGCAACTTTATGCTACAACACCGTTCCACATGAAGGTCATTCTTTCACTCCCTATGAATTAGTATTTGGAAGAATGGCACGACTACCCTCGAGTGATCCGCTAGAGAAGGAGGATCAACCCCCAACTTACAATGATTACGTTACAAATCTTAATCAAAAGTTATATGATTTGCAACGAATTGCCAGAGAAAAATTAATTGATTCAAAAATCAAGTCCAAATATTACTATGACCGCAAGGTAAATCCGCAAGAGCTTAGAATAGGCGATAATGTATGGCTATTAAAAGGAGGAAAGCAATATAAACTAGGAGATCAGTACGAAGGTTCATATACCGTCCTGGACATCTTCAATGGACAGCACAACATTAAAATACGCATGAAAAATAGAAAAATAAAAACCGTTAACGCCAATCGACTCCGAATTTCGCATGTTGAACCATCGCAAGATTAAGAGTTTATAATATACAATTTCTCCATTACAAATGTTAAAAATCTCATATATTACTCCAGGTATCAGGAGAGAAACAGCATGGAAAGCAAACAATATGTGGAATTACTGATACAACGTTTCCATGACGTATATTGGACAACAAAAGGCCGGAAAGAGAGCGAATGCAATCGAGAAGAAGTAAAAAACTGCTCATTACAAACATGGAGAAAATGGTGGGACGCTGACAGAATACGAGAATACGTGACAAGCAGGATCGAGATAAATGCTTTCTGGAGAAGGCACAACAGAGAAATGCTCAGTAGAGCCATAAATGATGGCTATTGGAAGATTAGTCATGACATCGAACTATGGGACGACCGAGATCTGTTCGACTTGAATCGATTATTTTTTGAAAAGAATGGTGACATTTGGAAGTGTTATGATGAAGAGAGTGCCGTCGACATATTTGACCTAAACCTGTTATTTCGCAATTTTTCTATAAGACCAACAGAGTGCCTGGATTGTTGCACCGAACAGGGAGCTAAAGATGACTATGATCTCTGCAGACTGTGTGATTGCTGCAGGTATTTAGAAGGCCTACACGAGGTACAGAGAGAGAACGAAGAAAAGAGACAGATGAGGCAACAAAACATGAATACAATAATGAGTTACTGTCTGAGGCTACAACAACGAAAACGAAGTTCACCCAAAAATAACATTGAACAAATAGCATAAGCATCAATTCTGTATAACCATAGTGAATACTTTCGTCAGACAATAAAGAGAGTACATTTCCAAATGCAAATGGGAAATCGTAAAGTCATGGAGCAACGAAAAAACAACAGAAATGCACTTCAACAAATGCAACATCGAGAGATGGGAGAAAAAGGGTATGTACCGCGACCGTGGGTCAATCATATAAGACATACTTACCGCATACAGCTTCTAAGAGAAATGTCTTATTTGAAAATAGACTGGAGAGTAAAATACGGCACTGTTACGGAGTTGGCGGAGGAAGGATATTTTTACACGGGAACACGTGACATAATATGCTGCTTCGCGTGCCAATCTGTTATAAGGGCGGAAGGGTCATCAATAGCAACCCGTTTGGCAAGGCACCATGAGAGGAACCAATTATGTCCACTCATTGCAGGATTTCCATGCAGCAACGTTGTTCAAATACTGGATCTCACAGGAATGGATGAGTTAATCATAGGAGTACGAACAGCCATACATAATCTACCAAGAGCTCAATTTTTGGAGGGACGGCCTAACGAAGGATATGGTATGGAAATGGACAGACCAAGAGATAGTGAAGAAGGATATCTGCATATCAGCAACTTAGAGCTTCCTTTTGGAAAGAAAGGGTTCGCAAACAAGAAAACACACGGAAAATGCGAAACGTGCAAAAAAGGAATTAAAGTGGCGAGAACTTGCAGGTATTGCAATAACGTGGAAAGGGAGATTTTTGAAAATCACTCATACACCATATGCATGGCATGTCCTAATGAAGCGCACCAAAGAAGCCTATTCTTTAGAACAGAGTGTTATGATTGCGAATACATGAGGGGACAGTTAAATAGAGATCCTCTTTTTTACGATTACGAATACCGAACCATTTTCAATGAACTTACATATTACAGAAACGAATACGAGAGTACAGATGACGAAAGCGACATTTGAACCATCGCAATAACTATTTAAGGAAAATAAAACTAACCATAGAAGTACGATCGACAATCATTTCGTTCTCTTTTTCAGAAAAAGAAAGAAAAAGAAAAAAAACAAGATGAAGTTACAAATAACATATCTGCTCATTTGGAGTATTAATATCGAGCTGGAGCATATCAACTGAACGATCCAGAAGATTATACCGAACACGCGGGTATAATTTTCGAGAAGAAACAAAGCATAATCTTCACAGAAGGATACAGGGAAGTACTGATAAAAATTTATTTACCAATAAATCAAACGGATTTGAAGGAGATCAGGAGCAAGTTAACATCGATGCAAGCTATAGCGATAGCCGATGCTCTAGAAAAATTCAAAGAAGATGAAGGTAAATTATGGCCTATTCATCAAAAGATTAATATTCTTCAAGAAAAACTGAGTATAATAGAGAATTTCATAAAAAAAGAAGCGACATTAACAAACAAGGAAAACAACTTCCCGGATATGATCATGGAACATGAATCTGTCAAATTATTAAAGGCATTGCTTGACATAAAAAAAGAAATAATGAATGACATGGAGAAAATTTCAACACTAGAAAAAAGACCCTTGATGCTGGTATTACAAGAAAAAATCGCAAAGGTCATACGATCATCGGTGGACCGAGTAACTGAGAAGCTGGATCACCATTTAACAACACTAACAGCACTTGAAGAGGATATACAACAGCTGAAAAAGGATAAGTTGGCTCCAAATTTTATAAATAGCAAACAATATCAACAAATTAATCATGTATTAAGTCAAAGCTATAGATCATGCAACATTCTACGAATAAATATGAATAGCCAAACAGATATCAACAAAAACATAGGAATGACCTACAAATCTTTAAATAAAAATCTGGAGGTAAGCCTACGATTCACCTGCATTCCGAAAGGAAAGGCTACTCTATATAGAAAATACGCTATCAATATACCGCAAAAAGGACTACAGGCTAGTCTCCACATCCAACCAACGACACCATATATGATCGTAAAAGAAAATTACGTGAAACACATCGAATGGCAGGAACTAGACAAATGTTCCATTAGTAATGAGGAAATTACATGTCTAGATCAATGGTTTTATTTCAAGGAAGAAAAAGATTGTGAAGGTGATTTGCTCTTGAATCCAGCACAAGTTAATTGGAATCAGTGCAATATTATTTATGAAAATACTGTTGAAGATTATGTGCAATTTTTATACTCCATACAACAAATAATATATATATTACGTCAACCCGAAAATATCACTTACACATGCAACAACAATAGACAAGGTAACGAAATCCTACAGAATTCCGGTATTGTAAGAATTGAACCCAATTGTAACATAAAGTTAAAAGGGTTGGAAATCAGTGGAAACTCAAGAGTTCCAAAAGGCAATATGATATGGCCAAGAGCCAGTATGCAAATATATAATATAACCGATATCCTTGAAAAACGGGAAATGCGCAATACATTCGTACAAATGAGCGGAGAGATAAGAGAAAGAAATTTATGGCATCTCATAGGAGAAGTGCAAATGACTGTTCGATCCGAAAGGATACACAGCATAAATGAAATAGTTTTGCGAGCCTTAGTAATTGTGACAATATTATTGATAATAGGAACGCTCGCCAATACAATAATTACGCATCATAGAAGCAACAAATACGTTACAAAAAGAGTACTACGAAAAAGAGACAGGAAAACTGAAGGACAGTACGGACAATTGAACGTTACAACCTCTGACTGCTAAAGATTTTGCCATATTGTAACCATCCATATATTCATATATACACATATATATATATAATTTTAAATTATATTTATAATAAAAATGAAATACAAGAAAAAGCAATAGAAATCGTTTATTACAGATGAAATCATTATGGTATGGAATCATGATCCTGATGACAGGAGTGAAAGCAGTATATGGATTATACGGGTATGACTGCGGAGATCACCTCTCCAATTTGACAACCATTTCATTGATCAATGTTGGCGATTGTGAAGTAAAAAAGCCACAATTAGATGTACAACGAAACTACGGACAATTATTACAATTAAATGATTATACAACAGCTCACGTTTACAAATGTGCTGTCAAATTGAAAAGAGTGGTAACGCATTGTGGTATGCATCACCACGCATCCCGTGTATTAAACGGAGAGCTGGGATATTTCATAAACTTGCCACCAGAAGAATGCAGAAGCATACAAGCCACAAAGAGTTATCTGGTAGGAAAAACCAGGATAGACCAGATCAAGAGAAATGCAACAACGATAAGACCGGTCATTCTGGCGGGAAAAGCAGATAAAGATGGATACTGTCAAGGAGAATCGTACTCCGACGAATACGGATCATGGGAAAGCGCTTACGCAGCAGGACACGCGAGTATAATACTGCAAGATTATACAACATCAGTGCACCTCGAATCCAACCGAATAATCCTTAAATCAGGGGTGAGATGCGCATTCAAAGATCTGCAATGCATCGACCACGACGGAGCACAAGTTTTTTGGGACCAGGTACCTGAAGATTTTTGTGGAATAAAAGCATATTTGGTATTGTATGAAGGATACCTCGATAAAATCAATGATACCGAAAATCATAAAATAATGTACTCCGTCGAATCAGGAGACAAAACCTTTGCACTATGGAAGAAAGGAGAAGTGGACAAATGCGGATACAAATTCTACGGCACCGAGCATCCGAAATTATTCGTTATAGAGGACATCAGGAAGCAGCAGCTGATCGAGAAAGTACCTATAAGCACTGCGAATTTGGATATATTCGCTTATGTAAACTCAAAATTTCTATACATAGAGAAATACATCAGCGGACAAATTCAAAGTATGTATTATAAGATCTTGAAACAAGAGTGTGAAATTGAAATAAAAGTATTAAAGAACGCAATATCGATCGCGACGCTTTCTCCCGAGCAATTCGGATATCGATTAATGGAGGAAGAAGGGTATATCGGAGTAGTAGCCGGCGACGTTGTACACTTATTAAAATGTATTCGAGTCGAAGTTCAATTAAGAAATACCACTAAATGTTACGGTCAGTTACCGGTTCGTCGCGGAAACGAAGATTTGTTCTTGTCCTCGCAAACGCGAATTTTAGTTCGGACCGGTACCGAACTTAGCTGCGATACGCGAATTCCCGCAATGTTCCAATTCGATGAAAAATGGTTTAAAATGCTTCCGATGCCCGTGGAAGGATCTCCACCGGAAGTTTTGAGACCACAAGTAAAACCTACGTGGAAATACATGAGTCCGGATACTCTGGCGATAGGTGCAATTTACGGAGAAAAGGATCTTACACGGTTAAGAGATATGATCCTTTTCCCGGTAGAAAAACCTACCGTATTGAACCAATCGATGAACAAACCATGACTCAATTAGTAAAAGGCACATGGAACCGAATGTGGTCCAGCTTTTTGGCCTTTGGAACAGCCAGTGCCGGTATAATAGGAATGATCCTAATTTGCAGAATTGTGAAACTTCTAATCGATACGGTTATTCACGGATACGCGATTTATAGCTTATATGGTTTTTCCATACATTTGATCGGAGCTATATGGAATTCAGTAACTCAATTACTCTTGCATCTCGGTGCACAACACAAGAGAAACAGAGAGGAAGCGAAGAGGGAGGGGAAGACAAAAGCAGAGAACGCGAATGAACCATTGTTACCCCCCGCAATACCGATGATTTAAATGAAAAAAGCTACTTCCGAACCCTCACATATACAAGCGAATCCAGAACACATAGAGGTCGCTCAAGCACCTCCGTTATATCCAGACGTGCAACCTTCTATGAGACCTCAGTCTCATTGAAAAATTTTATATTTTACTTTTTTTATTATTAATTTTGATTAATAAGGTGAAGGGATAATATATCAAGGGAAAATATATCAATGATATATATATATATATATATAAAATGGGAAAAGGAACTTCCAAAGGAAGGAATAATTGGGAGCAATTCAAAAAGATATATGAACAATAAATAGACTTAAGAAAATTTCTGTCTCAGAATGAATATATGTAACAATAAATGTATGCAATGTAATAAAGAGAACAAACAAAGTCAATTTCTTTTTTATTTTGAAAATCCTGAGAAAATCGTTTCTTTTTTCAAATTCAAATAAATCTATTACAAAACTATTTTGAAGTTTTTTTTTAAAAAAAAAAGTTATTTTTAACTTGATTACAAGTTATATTATTCGGGAAAAGAATTTATCAACTCATCAAAATAAACAATTTTAGAATTATTCAAAACTTAAAAATTTTTTTTAAGGGCAACAGTTTATCCTGTATTATCTTTACATTTGAGAAACAACTTATATCGAACTAAACAAGCGTATACATGAAAAATTTATGAACTAATTGTCGAACAATCACAAACCGTCTTCAACGGTTTCAAAACATCCGATTATGATTTTTTTTCTTTCTCTCTCGTGAAAACTGAGAATCAGGGACAAGGAAAGGTTCAAGGAAAGAAAATATAAAAAAGTTTTTTTTTCCAATACAAAATTTAGATTATATTCTTTTCAAAAAAAAAAGAAATTACATAGAAATAAAGAAAATTCTTTTTATATAATAATCATTATGCTCCTAGAGCAGGCTACAGCTGGAGGTAGCGAGAGATGTTGTTCTCTTCCAGCTCGACTAGTGGCATTCCTAAGCACGGAACGATCCGCCAGTGCTGAAAAAAAGGAAAATTTTTTATATGTATATTTATTATAGTTTCTGAAAGACAAAAAAATAATAATAATAATTATACAAAAAAATAAGGGAAACTAACCCCTTCATTCTCCCACCGCATAAGGGGGGCACTCTCCTCCAGAGATAGCCCACAAATTTCACACGGGGATTCTTCTCGGTCCCCATGACACACGACGAAACTATTCTCTACGCCGGCCGGGGCATAGGAAACCCTGCAGTGGAAAGCGTACTATAAAAAAACATATACGAATTAGTATACAAAAAAATTGGTATGATAATGTAACAATTAAGAAAATTTTATAAACTTACGTAAGGTCCTCCAGGGCAGAGAACATCGATGTACATGCGAGCAGGCTTATGTAGGAGCCCTCGCATAAACTGCATCGACCCAGCGGTCGTCGGGACCGCATATGGCAGGGCTCCCAGATGGAGCGCATTCCCAGGCGGCTACAGAATACAGGATCATATTCGTAAACCGTTCTTTCTGTTTGCTGTAAAGAGAAAAAGAAAGATAGGTTAAGAAAAATTTTTTTTTTACAAACAAAACAAAGATACATTGCACAATAACACTTACCGACTCAGATGCGATAAAGTTCAACAAAAAATTTAATAGGAAACCAAACATTTTGATTTTTATATATATATATTTTGAAAAAGAGGATAGAGTAAAAAAATCAAATAAAACTGACCGAGTCGGAGATCTTTTTGAAACTGACGAGACATACAAGTACTGAGGAAAAGACAGAAAATTGGAAACTTACTTAAGGGACATTACAATGCGTGGCGATGGGACGGGCGACGAATTTTCGGGCCGAGAGGGAATCGTTGCTCTGGTCGAGTGAAAGGCTGGAGATGTGAAAGAGGAGAGGAATACTTGTAACTAACAAACAGTACATTTTTCTAACACTATTATTCAGAAAATATATGTACTTACCATGAATTTATACACTTTGTTTATTGCAGAACGAGAAGCAAAATATATATATATATATATATATATATATATATATTCCATATTTAAAAAATATTCCATATTTAAAAATAACCCTATACTACCCCTACTTTCGGCGCATTCAAAATACCCGATTTATGTATTTATATATGTATATAGATGGAAATATATATCCACAATACACATGCTCACTACGAGAAAATTTAAATTGTACAACATATTATTGTAAAATAAAGAAAATTAATTAACAGAAACAATATAACTGTAAACACTTTATGTATTCAATAAAAGGAATTCAAAAATTTTGAACGAGACCAGGTGCGAATAAAAATAGGAGAATAAAGGTTTGTAAATTTAAAAAAAAAAAAAAAGAATGTTTATATAAAAAAAGTACGTTATGAACAATTGTAAAAGAACAACGAGGGAGTTATGATATACTACTCTTTGTTCATAATATCAGGAGAACACATCATTACACCTTATGCATACACACATATATATACACACAAGCACACTTCGTGTAATCGACTCGAGGTGTACTCTCATCTTTTTATAAGGGCGGAAGTATAATGAAATAAACAAATTTCGTTACGAAAGAAAATACTAAACACGTACGCAACAGCAAAGTACAAGGAAAATCACAGCTATTGCGCACTAACCGAAAGATTCGGAGAAATCTGAAGATTAGGAATGGCCCTTAATTAAGTGCGCAACACGAATGGAAAATACGCATCTACGGAAGGCCGGCGCCTTGAGGAAATCGAGAGTGAGGAAAAGCGTACACAAGTGTCATCATCGATAGAGAAGCGCCAAGAAAACCTTCGACGGTCACGTAATTAGGCGTGGAAGCGGAAAGTGAGAGGGCCCAACGCCAAAAATCACCTACCTGCTTAAATAGAGAAGACGAGCGGCGGCGCGGACACTAAGTTTACAGACCGGAAACTGATCAGTACGATCGACTGCCCGCAAGTGCGTGATTCCTATATACGCAAACACGAATAGTCGACAAGTGCGCGAACCTGTACAATTGTATTCTTTTGAACACGCGCAGAAATACGAAAACAGTAGTGCGCGAGTCTTCCGTAATTAAGTAAACAGAGAAGACATTCCGCTCGAGAAAGAAAAGAGAGAGAGAGATAGAGATAGAAAGGAAGCATAGAACGGGCCGATCGAATACCTGTAAAAAGGCCCAGACGCGGCGGCGCCGTATACTCTCTCTCTCTACAGAGGAAGACCCTCACAGCGGGAGATCACGAAGCGGCAGCATCCAGCATCGACTTCTACATATATATATATATACACACACACACTTACACAGACAACACACCGAGAATAGCAAGGTACTTTTTCTCTTCTTAAAGTATCTGAGTCTTTCATTTCTATACTGGTCTCGTATTTTCCGACCCCTCACCTGGTGACGCGATCGCTTCTCGATCGTTAAGCAAGGGGATTATTATTATAAATTCATGTCAAACCAATAAACGAGTAAATACATTTATATATACACACATATTAAATATCAGAGTTCTTCATTTATTTCCCTTGGAACCATTGCAAATTAAGAAATTGTATATACATGTTCAGACGTAACACAATGTTCAATGGCTAATAGTAACGGCGTAAAATCCTTGTATACTCTTTTTCTCTTTTTCTGGATCATACTATTTATTGTCTCATTATCAATGATGCTGATTAACCGTTCAAAAGTCTATGTATCATTCTTAAGACATGCTTTTATAAAATGTGCGGAAGTATTTTTATCTACATTAACATTCATCATCTATCACGTAACTGTAACAAAAACAAATTTCATATTTCGTAGATTATACAATTTTCTGTATTGTTCTTCCAAAATAAAACATGATTTCAATTAAAATTTTATACTTACATAGCAATATAATTTTTATAAACAATTTATTAGTTTAAAGTGATCAGTAAACAGAATGTTTCCCGACGTCTCCAAAAACTTCCCGATCACGTATGTGACGCCATTTTGTGTTAATTAGCTATTGGTTATAGAGGAGGGCTTGAAGACTTAACACATGAAGACTAGAGTATAAGGAGTACGAACGGGATAGGAAAGTTGATAGATTTATAAGACCAGAAGTTGTATAGATAGAGGGCGCGTCGGTAAGCCGCGACCGAATTTAAAGTAGGTGTCTGCTGTTTTATTTACAAGATATTCAATTTGCATTTGTTGACACTCCTAACTTGAATCTTTATACTTTTTTAAATATTATAATGTCAATTTTTGTTAAAAAATATAGTAATGGGTGAAATTTGTGCAGTGAAGGGTTGTGGAACTGGCAGTTATGCAGATAGAAAAGCGAAAGCTTAGACTGGAGTAAAGCAAACTACACTTTTTAACGTACTAAAGGTATGTATTTATATATGTCCAGTATAATTTATCCTCCTAAATTAGTTTGTTATTATTAGTATGTACGTACGGAATAAATATGTTATTTTTACTAGCTTAAGATATTCTTATATATCTTAAGTTATTATAGTAAAATATATCTGATTATTATAAATAAAATATTATTTTGTTTTATAGGATATAACACAAAAAATAGATGGTGTCAAGCATCAAACCAAATTTTAAACTGTACAGACTGGGTTTGTGAGTGCCATTTTCATGCAAACGACGTAATTAAAGAGGATGGAACAATATTAAGTGATGGAAGTGTAAATTCTATTCCAAGAGATCGTTTTAGTTTGGTTCATAATGCTCTAGCAACAATAATGACTGCTGCCGCATCGATAAACCTTTGTTCAATAAACAAGCTGCTACAATACAGGTAATATAAGAGACATGGTAGAAATATCCATATAAATACTTGTGTATTTTTTGATTATTATAAATTCAAAATATTATTGATAATAATGAAGATGGATTAGATGCACATAACAATTTAAATAATGATTGTTTTAAAAATGAAGTTTCTGCAAATGGGGCAACTGTGGAAGTAAATATCAATTATGAAGAAAAGGACTATGTAGCAGAATATTATACTAGAAAGTTATCTCTATTTATTTAATTTAATCAATTGAATATAATAGGTGGATTTTGAAGAATTTTTAAATGAATCTTGTACAAGCGAGCTACAAATTGGTATCAATGAAGGTAAAATAAAGTAGAGTTGAATACATTTAGAGTATATCTTAAAACGCCTTGTTTATTGGCGTTTACCCGCTGTAAACGAGAGAGAGAGAGAGAGAGGAGAGAGAGAGAGAGAGAGAGAGAGAGAGAGAGAGAGAGAGAGAGAGAGCACAAGAGATAATCGAACACCGTCAGGAGAGCAGTAAATCCGGACTACTCCCCTGTCCAGGAGTCAGACGCAAAGGACGGATGAGACGCATCGCCGGCTCGTCGCCAACATCAGTCCAAGCTTCTTCGCGCTCTTTGTACCCATCACACTAACCCGGATATTGGTGACCCTTGCCATACAGTCACTCGAACATGGGTGACCTTGCTCCAGCCAGTCACGCGAACATCGGTGACCTTCGTTTCAGCCAGACAACATAGGCTTTAACGCAACTCACCTCTCCTCGTTCAACAAGTAAGACTCTCCAATTCTCTCCAAACGAGAAATGTCTGTTGCCGCGGGCACTCTTAAGTCCCGACGCATTACAATACAACGCTTGGCATTATACAGACTGTACCGCCATGTCGCGCGCTCGCGTGTCGCGTATACAGCAGCTCACATTATTACTGCTCACTCTCGAGCATTAACAGCCAAGAGTCGAGAACACTCATCGTGTGCCTTTTATCATATTCTCGTACAAAACACGACTTTAGCCGTGGACACTCATAAGTCCATACGCGCTTTAGCTACAAGCTTTAATTCAACAAAACTGCACCGCCATATCGTGCCGCCGCGTCATGAACGTGCAGTTACCGGTAATCGCCTCACTCATCTTTGAGCTCAGTTGCCGCGGGTCGAGTAATCTCCCCGTGCGTACACTGCTGCTTTATCGTTCTCTCCGCTGTTAAGCGAGGCCCATTTCCACGAGCGAACGATTTGCTTCCGAGTTGAGCCGTGCTCCTCGCAACAGACGTCCGTGGAAATTCGCATCATCGGGTTTGGAGCGCGCGCAATTTTTCCCCGCGCCCCCGTCCTTCACGCCATTGTAGCGTCACGAAAGCGTCGGTAGGCCACCATCTTGGTCAAAATCATGTGCCACTAGCATTTTGCTCCCGCGTTTTCGCTTAGCGTCACGCAACCGTCGCGCGCTTCGCGTACTTCAGCGCCCTCTTGTGCGAGACCCCCAGCAGAGCTCCGCACAGCGACCGCCCCACACGCATACTTACTCGAGCGCCTCTCCAACACCGCGCGCACGCAAGCGCCGAGTGTTTCACGCCACTCACCGCCGAACGTATTCACGCGGCATCATGCATCGTATACCACTGTCAGAAGGACAAGACAACAGTCTAGACCCACTGCTCAACCCTGAGCACGAGCAGAATCAAAACAACAACAATTCTAACAATATGCAGCAGAACAATCTGGAAAACGCTCCTCCCGACCAACTTGCCGTGCAAAGAGAGGCAGCCCATCTCGACGCCGAGGTCGCAGCAGTAACTAACTGCCGCCTCACGCCATTCTGGCCAACCAACCCGAAAAGCTGATTCACCTTGGCAGAATCGGCCTTCTACACTTCGAACATTAAGAGCCAGCGTTCAAAATACTACCTCGTAATTCGTTCGCTTCCGCCAGATATCATAAACGATATCGACGATATTCTTCAAAATTTACCTGAACAAAACGATTATGAGTTATTGAAAACTAATATTTTGGCTCGATTTACAGACTCGCCTGATCGGCAACTTCAGAAGCACCTCAACGAGCTTACTCTGGGCGACCAAAAGCCTACGCAGCTGCTCAGGAAAATACGCCCCTTACAGGCACCGCTCTCACCGACGAAGCGCTCAAGGTCAAGTGGATGAATATACTACCATCTCACATTCAATGCAGCCTGAAGATTCTGCGGGTCTCGATGACCTAGCAGACGTCGCAGACCTGCTGATGGAGACTCCGCACACCCCTGCAGTCTTCGCGGCCCAGCAACCTTCGCAGCTCGAAGCAGCCCCAGATAACGCCATGCTTGGAAAGGGCGTCTCCTCTTCAAGTACTCTCACAGCCGAAATCGCCGGCTTGAAAGCGTGCAGACAACAACTTACGACCACGCAGCAGCTACTCTTGGTCAAGCTCTCATCTCAGGAGTCGAGCTACGCAAACGAGCCAAAACAGCGCTCATGCAGCGCAGGCGACAAACACCCGTTTTGTCATTACCACTGGAATTTCGGAGCAACGACCAAAAAATGTCAGCCGCCTGCTTTTTCAAACAACCAGCTACGGAAAACCCCTAGGGCTGTCGACAAATCAAGCGGCTGCCGGCAAGCCCGCAGAACCGTCTCTTTATTTTCGATAAGACATCAAAATTACAATTTTTAGTTGACTCAGGCTCAACTGTTTCACTATTTCCAGCGTGTTCCATTGTGCCGCAGCCATCTGTGGGGCAACTGCTATTCTCTGCAGTCAACGAATCCCAGATCAAAACGTAAGGCATCAAGGATGTATAGCTGGACGTCAGCTTCAACCGACCCATTACGCACCACGGTTTTATCATCAATCTAAAGGAAAACAGCCTAGTCGACTCTACAAATCAACAACACACTACTGGGTCCGTCGCAACCATCGATGTCTTCAATGTAACTCCCTTGGAAAAACGGTTGTTTCTCAAGATCAAATCAACCTTCTTCTTCAAGAATTTTAAGAGCTCTTGAAACCTGCAACCGACCCGCCTAACATCTCACATGTCGGAATCGAACACTTCATTACTACGCATGGACCACCAGTAAGGAACGTACCTCGTCGCCTAGTCGGCAATTTTTTAATCAGTTTCTCGAACGTGGCATAGTCAGGCCGTCTAATAGTAATTCGGCGAGCTCACTCCATATGATTCCAAAAGAAGACGACGAGTGGAAAACCTCCGAAGACTATAGAGGCCTCAACGCAGTCACGTAGCCCGACGCTTATTCCATCCCATGGATTGAAGATATTCTGATGCACCTCACCGACTCCATCATCTATACCAAACTAGATTTCGAGAAAGCCTACTACCAAATACCTGTAGCACCAAACGATGTTCAGAAGACAGCCGTAGCCACGCCCTTCAGAAACTTCGAATTCCTGGGAATGCCGCTAGGTCTCAAGAACATTACACAAACATTTCAACGTTTTATGGATTCTATTCTACGGGCCTATGCTGAATTTGCCAAAGCATACATTGATGACGTCGTAATCGCGTCAAAGTCCATAGAAGAGCATCTCATACACGTAAGAACCATACTCACCGTCTTAGCTCAGCACAAACTCAAACTGAATCAAAACAAATGCGCCTTCGCCCAGGATTCCATCATCTTCCTCGGATTTTAAGTATCCAAGTTCGGATTCTGTCCACCAACCGAGAAGGTCGAAACAATCCTGGAGCTTCCTCAAACCAAGATCATCGCTGAATTACGCAGATTCATCGGAATCATCAATTATTACCGTGACAGTATTCCACACGCTTCTACTCTTCAGGCTCCACTCACGGATCTCATGGAAAATCCAAAGAAGAACGACAAACGTCTAGTAGACTGGACCGAACAGCGCCTGGGGGCATTCACCAACTGCAAAAAAACCCTAGCTACAGCAACACGCATCAATTTTCTGGACTCTCAAGCACCGCTCGCACTCAGCACAGATTCCTCGAGCACTTCAACCGGTGCCTCGCTCGATCAGTTTGTCGGTGGAGTCTGGCAGCTACTAGGATTTTTTTCGCACAAACATAGCACCTATAACAGGGAGCTACTTGCCATATACCTTGCTATCAAGCATTTTCGTCACGTACTCGAGGGAAGACCATTTTTCACCCAGAAGGACCGCCCAGAAGGAAAACGACACTGAGGAACCAGCGGAAAATTTGTCTCTACGTCTTCAATCATTAATGTTGGAGGGACACCCCGTCCTCTGCGACCTCTCCACTGGCTTTGTTCGACCGTATCTCCCACCATCTCTACACAAAATAGCTTTCGATATCCTGCACGGACTCTCGCATTCCAGTGGCCGTGTCACGTCAAAGGCTCTGCGAGAAAAATACATCTGGCCTGGACTCAGGAAGGACGCAATCAAATGTGCTCAAGAATGTATTCCCTGTCAAAAAGCAAAAATTCAGAGGCATAACAGGAGTACGCCAGCTGGCATTGACGTCCCAGACGGACGTTTCAATCATATTCATATTGATATAATAATTTTATCATTAATTGACAATTTCGGATATTGTGTAACTATAATTAACCGCTTCTCCAGATGGCCTGAAGCTATCCCTCTCAAGGACGTGCAAACTTCCACTGTAGCTTCTGCGCTCTACTCACGCTGGATCAGTGTGTTTGGTACACCATTAACGATAACGACCGACAAGGGTGCCCAATTTGAGTCAGCCCTCTTCACATCATTGGCTCAGCTCATCGGTACACAACGTATCTGGATCACTCCATACCATCCACAATGAAACGGGATGATTGAACGATGGCATCACACTTTTAAAGTCGCTTTGATATGTGCTCCGGAAATTCCATGGACCACTCTGATGCCTACAGTCCTACTCGGAAGAACCTCGCAACCTGCACTCATGTTTTTAAGGAAATTGCAGTAGTCACACCACTCTTGACTCCACCTTATGCAGAGCCGTATAAGGTACTCGAGCATCTGGATGATAAACGATACGTAATAGATATCAACGGAACTCCAAAAAAGTTCTCTATGGATGACCTCAAGGCAGCACACATTTCACCGGATTCCCTGCCTATTCCTTATCCACCAGCTGTTTTAGGCACACCTCCGGATGTCCACTTACCGAAGCCGGATAACTTTCCGCACGTCAAGGTCATTCCAGGGAGAGTGAGTTAGCTCACCGGATTTGCCAGAGATCGTCATCAGCCTCCGCAGCGAGCAGCAGCTAAAGCCTTGCTCATACTTATAACGAAACTCATTCCCGCCATCGCCTAGCCGCCACGGTAGCGTGGCGTCTTGTCATTTGTAAAGTAAAGTTGAATACATTTAGAGTCTATCTTAAAACCCTTGTGTATTCGCGTTTACCCGCTGTGAACGAGAGAGAGCGCAAGAGATAATCGAACACCGTCAGGAGAGCAGTAAATCCGGACTACTCCCCTGTCCAGGAGTCAGACGCACAGGACGGACGAGACGCATCGCCGGCTCGTCGCCAACATCAGTCCAAGCTTCTTCGCGCTCTTTGTACCCATCGCACTAACCCGGATAAGTTATCAAATTTACAAACTGTTGGAAGTCATGTTCACTCCATAAATTTTACAATAAAAGTCATTAAGTATTATTTAATAATAAGAGAACATTTCTTATATAAATCATTTAATAAGAATAACGATGAAAGAAAACAGAAAACTAAAAGCTACCGAAAAAATTCCAAATTTTAAAATGTTTTAGTTTTCTCTTTTCTTTTACCGATTTATTAAAACTACTATATTAAAGTTATAAAAAATATTTTATCTTCACGTTGTACAAAATTATGGCTTGTTGTTTGTACATGGCGTTCTTACTTCTTATACTCTAATCTTAATACCTCTAGGTCTATGCCTCTCTATGACTATGAAAAAATAAAAAATTTCTTGTTACATATACTCAATCTTACATACTTAATTTCAATTATTTTAATTATACCTGTGATTTATTTGTTGTACGTTCCAGCTGAGGAGAATTTTTGAATAACTGAAAAATATAATTTTTATTTAGATATGATTCAATGCTTTCGGTATACATGTTTTATAGAAAAATTTAAGAAAATAATCAACTCTGATCCACATATTAGAGTAGTATTAGAACGTATTCAGATAATTTTGATTTTAAGGCTTTAATTGAGCATAAGCTTACCATAACATATTTATATGACTTCAAAAGTATTTTTGTTCAAAATCTGAGCAAATTTTATTAAAAAAAGTGTTACAGGCATTTTTGTCGAAAAATGCTTCCCTGAGTAGCTATAAATTTTTGAAAATCAGCATAAAATGTAATAAACCCTGTTTTTATCAACTTTGATTTGATATTTCATCAAGTAGAAGTGATGTAATATGTTTCGACGTACATTAAAATTTTGATCAGTTAATCAATGAGAGAATAAGGTTCTTCAGCAACTAATACACGGATTAAGCTAAATTTTTTTTAAGATCTTCCTGTATACTTACTTGCATCACTATTTCTTGGATTATCTAAGTGATCCTTTATGTATGTACGAATTTCTTCTCTATTCCAATATACTGCATTTTTTAATCTTTTCATATTTCTTTCTTCATCCTTATGATTTTCAAACTTATGTACCTCTTCTAATATAAAATTTCGGGAATCTAAAGGAATTTGGTACTCCTCCTGATTTATAAATTGATAAACAATATGTGTCATTTCTTCTTGACACATAACTGATACTATCTTATTTCTGTAGTTAATCCATTTTTTAAGTGATGGTGCCACTATCATATCGAGATTGCCATTTTCATAATCTGAAATTCCATAAATAATTATATAGAAATTATAGTTAACTATAGAAATAATACTCATATGTATCAAAAATTAACTTACTGAAGCAATCTTTTACAACTTCTTTCACGTAAACTTCCAGAAAAAATAGCACATTTTCTTTATATTGTTTATATTTAGCATTCTTCGGATAAATATGTTTTGTCAAGATAATCAGAAATGGATCCTTAATTGTTAAATGCTCAACCACTTTTGGATTTAAAATTATTTTATTTAAATGAATAAATTTTATTAAATTTAAATAAATATCATTTTGCCAGGAAATGCCCAGCCTTTTGTTGAATTTTTCCATTTTGAGGATTTCAAAGGTGGAATTAATAAAAAAAGGTTAATTAATAAAATAAAAGGTTGAATTAATAATAAACTAATAAGTTTATTAGTTTTTTTTTGTTATTACGCAAAATTAAACCACTTGAAAAAGTAATAGTCATATGTTCTGAAATAAGAATAGTTTCGGACTTCTATGGTGAGTAGCTGTAGTATTACTCATCGGCAATTTCAGACCGTTCAAGCAATTATGTAATCCATGGCCAAATTCACACAATAGAAAATTGCGGAAATCGTGCCGAAAAGTAAATAATGAACAATAATGTGATAAAACGAATTGATTTTTATACAAAATTTTCTTTTTCAAACAGGTATTTAATGAATCGATCATAAAATTTTACTTGTTCAATAATTTATGCTATGAAATGTATACATACCCAAGTTAAGATTTTGTACTAAAATCATTTCAAATTCAATCGATATATTGTCATAATTAAGTTAACCGAATATATCAGGAACCGGGATTAAAAAAATATTTGCAAAATATTTAATGACTGTATTGCAATGTTTCAGGATTGACGATAATAAATAATATTTTCTTTCTTACTAAATAGTAAAAAGGGCACCTCAAAAATTATGATGCTATCAACTTAATATATATATATTTGTATATATATATTAGACTGCCTCAATCTGACGAAGTGGTCCGATTTTTATGCGGCGAGCGCTCATACGATAGGGATCAGCCTAAAACTACTACCAGTATTTTTTTCAAAATTTTAAATTAATATTTAGAGGTGTAAGAACTCTTTTTATTCTCTCATAAGATTAACACGGAACATAGCTGACTTATTTTCTAATAACGAATAACTCGAAAAGTTTTAGTGATGAGTAGTTTTGCTTCAGACCATACTTTTATGCAGCCGTCCTTTACAACTCTGCATGATTACTTTTTTAAAAGATTTGTAATTACGCGAGTTATTTAATGATAAAATCTCCAGAATTCGTGATTTTCAACCGTCGATTTGAAGCAGATCCAGTTGTCCGATTTAGTTCAAATTTTGACATAGTTTAAGTTAACATATGGAGAGCCGTTTTTTCTGAATCGATTTACAGAAAATTTTTATTTTGACGTCTAAAATGCTGTTTGAAATAAAAATTTTTCCAGGCAAAGTAGGTCAAGACAAGTGAAAGTTTTTTTCGCTCAGTTGTAAGTACGAACACATGGTGGACACTTCGGCGACGCTTCGGCGACGCTTCGACGACCCTTCGGCGACCCTTCGACGTCCGAAACTTTGACCTGCGTTAATCCTCTTAATTACGGTAGCAGAGTTTATAATTTTCTTTTGCTATAAATTCTAAATTGTTTATTAATAATATATAAAATTATGATATGCTATAATTACGTTTGTGTTTTAAAAACCTTTAAAAACAAAATTTGAATCGTAAAAATCTATAAATATTTACTTATTTTCAATCGCACTTTGATTTTTACTTTTTATTTAGAGTTTTATATTAAAATATGTCTAGCTAAGGCTAAATAGCGAGGTAGGATCAAATTAATATCAACATTTAGTGTTTAGTAATTAATACCAAGATTTTTTTAAATAAATGAATAAAAAAAATTTAATTCTTTAATGTACAAAAAATTTAAACATTGTAATGCAAATAATGATGTTGTAGTTAGTATTTAATTAATAATACTGGCTTAATTTATAATAATTTAAAAAATACTCAATTTAATTATGTATACATTTATACAATTTAAAAAATACTTAATAATAATTTCAAAAAGACTTAATTTAATTATTAAAATTAAAAATTAAATCGTGAAACGATTTTTTTAAGGACTTTTTTGTACAGTCAGGTGAATACTTTCGATATGCACCTACTGTTTGCATAATTTTTTCTTTTACGCTGTCATCTTTGGATAAGACTGTATGGTACTCAGTCATTAAAGCAACTCCTCGCTCAGCTCGATCATTTACAACTTCTAAAGCGTGTATTACTTTTAAATTCTCGCGATAATCATCTCTACTCTCCCACGTTTCGGCATCTGTTTTTAAAAATTCTTGATTCAGATCGAGTTTTTCGAAAAAATGCATCGTGTTTTTCGTAACTAAATCGTCTAAGTTCATATCCATTAATTGATGAACATTACTAAGATCGATTTGTCTGCGAATAAGATTAGCTGCAGTACCTTCTACTTTGAAAATAGCTTCAGCCATCTTATTCTTGCGCGTTACCGGTACATTTTTATCGAAAAACGCCAATCCAATGAATTCTTCGCCAATATACCATAAATGATTGATGAAGCTGTTCAAAACATTTACTCGTAACGAAGATTTCAAGTGATTATCGACGAGTAAATTCTTTAAAAGTTGTAAATCGTGCCTAGGAGACGCTGCTGCATCAGTGGACGTGTACCAAACTTGAGCGTAAATTGTCGCAATAAAAATACTCATTTCCTCAAGTCCAGATTTCTGCTCTTTTGTGAGTGAAATTTGAGCCCGGAAAAGGTACATTTTTAAAGAATATATGGCTTTTGCCATCCATCTTGCATGGGACATTGCACCAGGAGCTTTAAAATGCACTTCTTCCTTTGGCTTTCCTCCAAGAAAAATTAGAATTAGGTCTAATAATTCTTTGTAATCTCCTCTAACTATTTGATCCATCTGAAATCATATTTTTAATTAGCATATGTAAAAAAATTTTTGTTTTTAATTCTTACAATATGTAAATAAACAGCTCACCTCTAATTGATTTTGAGCAAATTCAATTAATCCGTCTCGGTTCGGTAATTGCTCACAGAGAGAAAATGCTTCATAATCATCAGTGTTGATGTCATTCCACTGATGCTTGAAGCTTTTAAACAAAGCATTATCTGGACCATTTGTCTTAATTTGCAGTGCGTCGTTAAAAGCTGCCCCCAAGAGAAGCTCAAAAATGTGGTGTCGATAGGCAAAATTTAAAAGTTGTTTTTGCAATAAATTTTCTAATAAAACACAGGCTCCAGTGTGGATGCCTGTGTTTGCAGCTGTCGTATCAAAGCACATGCCGGCAACTTGTACATCCAGATTCCATTCTTGAAGTAATTCAAAAATTGCCTCGGCATGTGCTTTTCCAGTTCCTCTTGGTAATTTGCAAATGCCAAGCAATACATTCGTCTCCACTCCTGAAGCAATGACTGGCAAATAGTGGCTTCTTTTATCAAAAATGTCTGGATCGGCCAAGTCTTTACCGTCCCAATGCACAATGATTTTTGAGCTAATGGGCACATTGCGATCAATAGCTGAAGCCATATTTTGACGCAAGGCATTACGTTGCCGTCTTAATGATTCCGGACTTAAGACCACATCGTCTAGGTCTATTTTTAGCCCTTGAATCATGGCAGCTATGACACGCGCAGCCATTCTGTAGCTGACTTTGGCTCGATCCAAACTTAATGCCAAGTCTTCAGTCATGATTTTTATTTTTTTATTCTTCTTTTCAGATCCAAGTGCGCATGTGAAATCTGCATCCTTCTCGTCATCCACATTTTCTAACAGAAATTCAATGTCTTCTCCGTCGTATAACATTGAGTCACTTAGATTTGACACCAAAGCTGAAAAAATTATAAAATATTTCGAATGTTTATACTGTTCACGGAATATTGAAATTTACTATGTTTAAGTGCATCAAATCATGAAATCTTACTTCGCGAATCACGTTTTCTGCTTGCGGTACCCCGAATTAAAAAAAGAAGGTTCACGATTCGATTAAAATTAACTGATTTACCGTCTTTTTTTCCGAGCGCTACAATTTGAACCAAGATTTTTAGCGCTCGTAAAAAAAGACGGTAAATCAGTTAATTTTAATCGAATCGTGATCTTCTTTGAACTGTAATGTTTGTTAAATTTAATTAAGAGAAACTTACTGCTGTCGGGTGTAAAATTTTCTTCTTCCTCTTCTTCATCCTCAGAATTCTCAACTGCATTAGCCGAATCTATGAAATGTGGCAAATATCCAGTACGGCCTTTTTCACGCTGGGCTAGCAAAAACTTTATGTCACTGTCACATTTCATATCATTTAATGTTTGACCGTGGGCGATGTCAAACAAGTTGTCCAAATTATCAACGAACGTTTGCTCTCTAGATCGCTGATTGACACTCATTTTTCTCACCGTATAGCACTTGTTTATATGTTTTTTGATAGAACTGCTCGATTTTCTCTAGCACATGTTTCTTGAGCTTCGTTCTAATGCATGCAGCATCCCAAAACATCATAATCTTTTCATACACAATATTCGAAGCCTCACGAAATGTTTTCTTTGAATTCGCGTGATAGTGAAGAAAACATCCCAAATCTTGTCTATTTGACGGTAATTTTTGCCCTTGAATTTCAGTTATCGGGTCCACTATCCACTTTGGCTTTACGCGTGACATGATAAAAAAGCAACGTTTAAGGCGCACTACGCAGACAAGCTTGACACGAAACAACACGAAATTCGCACTACGTAGTCGGACTTTACACGGAGAACGTTGCTTTCTGACTGAACTGCGAAGCGAATAACGCCTAGAATTTCAATATTTCTACCTAGCAGCTTTCCTTGTGCCCTTTTCAAGGCTACTACTATTGTAAATAATATTTTCTATCCGTCGTTGTAGGCGTACGCGAAAAGCGGCATCTTCGCGACTGATCATAAATATTCTACTTACCTCTCTCAAGACTCTCTCTTTCATTCTTCCTCGCTTCCCTTAGCCGCTTTCGCACTTTCCTTAGCGTCTTACTTACTTGCTTACTTTCTCCGAAAATTATATTTATAACAGTCACAAAATAATGGAACAAAATTTGACTTCGTACTTGTTTAAATCGTGAACAAAATTTTTTTTCGGAAATTCTATTAAAAATATCACTATTCGCTTCATTTCAGAATATTGATGTATTATCGCGACATATTAACCGATTTTCGCGATTCAAATTTTGTTTTTAACGTGATGCAATTTGCTAACCCAATATACCATGCATTATTTAAAAATGTTATTAATAACAAATGTTGTCGTGAAGTAATATCTGTCTATTTTTTGCTGCGACCCTTGCTCAGCGGGGTGTACCTCTGCTCCGAGCCGAGCTCCGAGCGCAGGTCAGGGTTTCAAAGAATT
This sequence comes from Philotrypesis tridentata, assembly GCA_018906965.1. Lineage (NCBI taxonomy): Eukaryota > Metazoa > Arthropoda > Insecta > Hymenoptera > Pteromalidae > Philotrypesis > Philotrypesis tridentata. The sequence continues at coordinate 23,774 of JACCIB010000282.1, forward strand.
AATTCCTTCACGGATTTAATTCCATGTATAATTCACAATTCCTTTGAGGAATTATGAATTATTTGTCGTATAATTCATAATTCCTCAAAGTAATTGTGAATTATTTGTGGCATAATTCATAATTCCTCAATGGAATTGTGAATTATTTGTGGCATAATTCATGATTCCTCAAAGGAATTGTGAATTATTTGTTGCATAATTCATAATTCCTCAAAGGAATTGTGAATTATTTGTCGCATAATTCCTGAAAGGAATTGTTCGCACAATTCATAATTCCTCAAAGGAGTTGGGAGTTATGAATGCCCAGTTTCCATTTTTGAGAAGGGAAGTGTCCGACTCTGCGTAGATTGCCTCATATAGGAGAATATATTATACAAATCAAAAAAATCATCAAATAATTCATAACTCCCAACTCCTTTGAGGAATTATGAATTGTGCGACTTATAATTCACAATTCCTTTGAGGAATTATGCCACAAATAATTTACAATTCCTTTGAGGAATTATGAATTATACGACAAATAATTCACAATTCGTTTGAGGAATTATGAATTATGCGACAAATAATTCACAATTCCTTTGAGGAATTATGAATTATGCGACAAATAATTCACAATTCGTTTGAGAAATTGTGAATTATGCGACAAATAATTCACAATTCCTTTGAGGAATTATGAATTATGCCACAAATAATTCACAATTCCTTTGAGGAATTATGAATTATGCCACAAATAATTCACAATTCCTTTGAGGAATTATGAATTATGCGACAAATAATTCACAATTCCTTTGAGGAATTATGAATTATGAATTGCGTAATTCAAATTTTTGGAACCCTGGCGCAGGTCAAAATTTTGAGCCGGCTGAGCCCTCCCTTCACTTCCAGTTTGAAAAATTTATGATTCTATTGTTATTTTTAATATTCCGATAATATATAGACACTTGCGCTCTAGCTCTTCTACGGATATAGGTCAGCAACTTTGAATTGCTTTTTACACCTCTAAATATTAATTTAAAATTTTGAAAAAAATACTGGTATTAGTTTTAGGCTGATTCCTATCGTATGAGCGCTCGCCGCATGAAAATCGGACCACTTCGTCAGATTGAGGCAGTCTAATATATATCTTACTATATTATATAGTTGTTTTGGGCTGAGGTGGAATTTGCCCCCCCCCCTCCCCCCTCCCGATCCCTCATACCCCCCCTTAAAATGACCAAGAAACGTTTCAAAAGTTTGATTATTTTTACGGTTTCCCCCCTCCCTCATCGTCCCTCACGACCCCCCCCCCCCTCATTTCTCAGAATGTTAACATTTTCATGTATGTACATAACTTGCAACGTCCACAGACCCTATCCCCAATTAAAAAATTTAATTTTTTAATTTATTCGATAAATTAATTTAAAATTATTCGTTTAAACAATTTTTTATGGTTTTAAGTTGAGTTACAAGTTGGCTTGCCGCTTGGCCGTATGTAATGTACGGGACACGACGCCAACTTGCAACGTTCATATCTACTATTTAAACAATAAATTTCTAAAAATAAATGCTCGTATGAGATTCTGCGATTGATAAACTATGTAAAACGCAAAAAACCCGATTGAGATTCGATAATTTTCATTAGAAAAACATCGTTGCAAGATTGAAGAAAAACACAGCGCGTGCGCGAGAAACGGCTAAGTTTGCCGGTTAGCATAGGGCCGCATGTCCACAAAACGATTAGTTCTATAGTCTCCGTGGGATGGCGCCAGACGTAATATTCTTATTGCTCTGTCTTTCTCACACGTAGGCGCTAGTTCAACCCAATACAGCTATCCGAGCTTGCAAATGACAAAAAATTATTTCATAATTATTTATAATATTGAATTATTAAAAACCCAAAATTTAATTGTCATGCAATATATGTATATTTGATTAAATTCAATTGCTCAAATCTAAAACATAAGTGCAATATTCCTATACAACCCAAATACATTTAAATTAATCCTTATACACTCTGAATACGTTTAAACTCAAATAAAACATAAATAAACAAATTATCCCCTGGAGGAGGGCGATGATCATATGTAACAAATGATGTTTAGACAACAACGTTGTGGTTGAGCCAGTGGTCTAAACGGATGGTCAGTAATTTTATGCACCCGGGTTCGAATCCAACCTTGAATACATTTTTTTATGATAATTTAAAATTAACAAGAAACACTGAGAAGTTATATTTTATTTATTTTAAAGGCATAGTTCATAAGGTGATATTAATTAATGATTAAGCAATCACGTAGTGTATTTTTAATCAGGAACTATAATAAACAAAATTATTTAATTATTTAGTTTATTATGTTACCTAATTTAAAATATTACATAATTTATTAATCATTTATTAGCCATTAAATCCCAAATGAACAAAATTTTAATGTTGATTTCTACACGTCATTTTAAAATCAACAAGGGACTTGGAAGTTTAAAGTTTTATATTTTTCAAAAAATATAAGAAAAAATCGCGTGTTTTAGTTGGATTTTAGCAATTTTCCAAATCTCTAGGTAACTTTTAATCTAATAAGCACGGGATCCCGAAACTTGGACTTAAAAAATATGCTTAGAAATATTTTGATTTGTATCATTCAATTAAAAATGGCGTCCGAAATCAAAAACTTTATTTAATATTGACAGATTTTTTTTCTAGAAAACAATGAACTTTTATAAAAATTTACTAAGAATAGAAATATTTTATAATTAGTCAAAGAATTCTCTAAAATTTTTTCAGATTAATTCGGTACAGTTTTTGATTTTTTGAAAAATAAAAAAAATTGAAATACGTCCTTTCAAAATATGAAAAAATTGAGAACATTCTTTAATGAATTGTTTTGTTATTTTTAAAATTATTTAAAAATTTATAGTTTTCGAAAAAAAATTCGGTTAAAAGTTTTTGTATTCGTATTTTTTCTCTCTATAACTATAAACTTTCAAATATGTTACAATAATTCATCAAAGAATGCTCTTAATTTTTTGCATATTTGAATTAATCTGAAAAAATTTTAAAGAATTCTTTGACTAATTATAAGATATTTCTATTCTTAGCAAATTTTTGTGATAGTTCATAGTTTTTGAGACAAAAAATCTGTCAGTGTTGAATAAAGTTTTTGATTTCGGACGCCATTTTTAATGGAATGATACAAATCAAAATATTTGGAAGTATATTTTTTAAGTCGAAGTTTCGGGATCCCGTGCTTATTAGATTAAAAGTTATTCTAAAGATTCGAAAAATTGCTAAAATCCAACTAAAACACGCGATTTTTTCTTATATTTTTTGAAAAATATAAAACTTTAAACTTCCCTTGTTGGCTTTAAAATGTCGTGTAGAAATCAACATTAAAATTTTGTTCATTTGGGATTTAATGGTTAATAAATGATTAATAAATTTTGTAATATTTTTAATTAGGTAACATAATAAACTAAATAATTAAAAAACGGATTAACGTTTAAAAAATGAATTACGATTAATAAAGTAATCATTAATTAATTGACTAATCATTTTGATACAGGTGATCTTTTTTTTAAATAATTTTGTTTATTATGGTTCCTGATTAAAAATACACTACACGATTTCTTAATCATTAATTAATATGCCCTTGAAATAAATAAAGTATAAATTCTCAGTGCTTCTTGTTAATTTTAAATTATCATAAAAAAAAATGTGCCCGAGGTTGGATTCGAACCCGGGTGCATAAAATTACTGACCATCCGTTTAGACCATTGGCCCAACGACAACGTTGTTGTCTGAATATCATTTGTTACATATGATGATCGCCCTCCTCCAGGGGATAATTTGTTTATTTATGTTTTATTTGAGTTTAAACGTGTTCAGATTGTATTAGGGTTAATTTAAACGTATTTGAGTTGTATAAGAATATTGCACTTATGTTTTATATCAGAGCAATTGAATTTAATTGCATACATATATATTGTATGCAATTAAATTTTGGGATTATAATAATTATTTTAAATAGTTTTTGATAGTCGAACTGCATATTTGATTGATTGTGAAAAAATATACAACAAACATAAAATGTAGAGCAGCTGTATCAGTATATCTATATATACTTGTACGCAAACATACAGCGCTGCGGGTGGCTGGGTATAGTAACTAACTGACTATACCCAACTTTTCGTCCACTCAGTTTAGCACGGCAACGTTCTTCTATACCCTAGTCTATATTCGTTAATTATATGTTTCACTTTATATATAAACTTGTTAAATATGTACGAAATAGACATTTCACATGCCGAATTTTATTTTCTGAGGCATTTTTGCTATATAAATTTGTATCGTACATGATCGTTAGTTCATCAGCTTTCGACTCATATAAAGTTTTTAGGACAAATTATTAATTAATATTGTAAAAATAGCAACAAAAGAGTTAAAGTTTCGCGACCCGCGCATTTATATGCAAGTTATTTTGTTTTCCGGAGCTTGTTATTAGCAACAAACCATTATTTATTGTTGATTATACATCGATAAACATTCGTACATTCTTATTTTTGCGAAAATTAATTATTTATAACGATAAAATATGTAAATTAAGATTCTACATGTATCAGTATATCTATAGCGATACTGGCGCTCGGACGACTGGTGGGGGTAACTCACTGTTTCAACGTCGGAGCAGTTCCGCTCACCTGTATAAAAGAGCGCGGCATTCCGGGAAGAGCATTCACTCCTTCACCGGAGCTGGAGTTAGAAGGAGCAATATGTCTCCTGGCTAGCTGAAGCACCCGGAGAAGCGCTGGCGCTCCAGAAAGCCCTGAATGCGGAGCATTGAGTCTCCCATAGGGAATCCGACTAAACGCGCAAATACAGCGGAAAGTCTTTTGCCATGTATACGGCTATCCTTTTATATTTTTTAATAAACGTTAAAGTTAATTTAAAAATCTTAAACTTTTTCCTAAATCCTTTCACACAGCGAGATGCAAACGTTCTGCAATAAGTCAGACTAAGCGCTCGTACATTTTATCTTATACGCTGGACTACCCTTAGACTCAATACGTGGTCTAAGAGGGAAAAGCGATTTTTTAAAATAATAATAATAAATAAAATACACAGATTTTAGTGAGTCGCAAACGCATAGCATTACGTCTATGCTAAGCGCTCACGCAATTTTCAGCTCAGTTCTTCTTTATCAGGCATTGCGTCTTGATAAAGAAGAATTTTCAGAACGAGAGGATCAAGTAGAAGTCCAAAATAAAAGTCTTCTCTTACCCGAAGGCGCATTGTGTCGTCTTACGGGATAGAAAAGCATCGTGCATTGCGTCACGATTATTTTCAATTTATGTTGCTGGATATATAGAAGGCATTACATCCTTGTATATAGAAGTAATCATTAGAATCGCTCTACTTTAATTTATTCGCGAAATACTATATTTATTCGCCCGGTATCCCGGACCACAAAAAATCAAGATAATTTTTTATATAGTTTTTATAAAAATCTCTCGCCTCTTTTCATTCTCCGTTGCACGGAGGCGAGGGACATTTCAAACTTTTTTGAATTTTTGTATTTATACTAAATTATTTTTAATAAAGTGGATGGTGTAGAAAAAAGTTGGACTCTAGAGGTTATGATTAGGTTTATAACTAGAACGTGTAGATTATTATTGGAGAAGGAAGACATCATTGGAGATACGGACAGGCGAAATCAGAATGTTATTGATGTTGGAGATAGGTAGATATTTTGTGAATGGTGGAGATCACGATTGTATTCATAAGTGGATGGTGTACGAATACTTGGAGAAGGACGTGATTGAATGCAATATAGATAAATGGTGGAGATCTTCAGTATTAGGTAGACTTCAGACCTGTAAATAATAGGTGTTAATGGGTGACTCTGGGTGAAGGTGTTTGGTTAATATATAGAGTCCTGATTGGAGGCGATGGATGGAGGGTGGAGATGATAGGTGGAGAGTGAAGGAGTCAAAGATAGTGGTCATAGGTGGAGAGTTCGGTAATAAATGGAGGTGATAGGTAGAGAACATGTATAGAGAATACTAATCTTAGTTGAAGGAGATGCTACAGAGTGGATTTCATGATTGGCGGCGATATATTGAGAGTGAAGGTGCTGGTGAAGGTAAACGATGGACTTCATGGACATTGTTGAATATTGTATAAATATTATACTCTTTGCTTGTTGTTCTACGAATTAATACTGGTCACGCCATCTCTTGTATATATATGATTTTGTACATCGAGACAAGCGCGAGTCCGAAAACGCGAATACGCGAGTATGTAAACACACATATATAGATATACACTATAGAGAAGAGCGCTCGCATATACTGTACTCGCGCTCATTCTCTCTCTCTCTCTCTCTCGCTTGTAAGTCTCGGAAGGAGACAGTCGTGTCCGACGACACATCACACATTGTAATAAAGTTACTTATTATTAAAAACAACCTCACTAATTTTCCACCACTCCAACAGACATAGAAGAAAGGTGAATGATAACAGTTTGATGGAAAGGTCCTGGAAGTGATAGGGAAAGAACGAGCATATAATTGCAGGCATAAATGGACGGCTGTAGCAATAAAATGTGTAGCAAGTGGATAGTGTAGGAGATCGATGGAGTGTGGAAGTCACAATTGGCGTCATAAGTGGAAGGTTTAAGTGATAAAGAAAGAAAGAGGACATAATTGCAGGGAGCAGGTGGTGGGTAGAAGTTATGAGTGAAGGTGCTAAGCTAAGCTAGTAGGGCGGTGTACTTTATGGCTAGAGGTAAAAAGTGAAGGTAACAGGAGGATAGGAAGGTCATAGGTTCAGGTATAGGTAAAGCTTAAAATATTCAAGGGTCGAAGGTCAAGGGTCAAGGGTACAGATAATTGGTCAGTGTTAGGAGTCATGACTAGACGCAATAGTGGGAGGCTGGAGGTTGTGATTGGAGACGGTAGATGGAGGTGGTAATGATAGGTTGGGAACATATGTAGAGAACAATAATTTTAGTTGAAGGACATAGGTAGAGAGTATATTTTACGATTTGAGGCGATACATTGAGGGTGAAGGTGGAGGATAACAGGTAAATGGGAAGGTCCTAGGTAGAGGTGATAGGTTGAGATTATATGTGACGAGTGGTGATCCTAACTGTAGCAATAAATGGATGATGTAGGAGATAGGTAGAGTGTGGAGGTCGCGATTGGAGTCATAAGTGGAAGGTATAAATGATAGGGAGAGAACGACGTCATTATTGCAGACAATAGATGGACGGTCTAGGTACTAGGTAGGCGATCGGTTTCATGGGTCGAGATTATAGGTGATGTGAGGGAAGTGCTAATAGCTGAGGGACGGTGAAGTTTATGGGTAGATGTAGGTGGCTGGGAAGGTCATGGGTCGAGGTAGTAGGTAAAGGTTTGAAATCTTGAGTGAGCTGATATGCATTGGTTGTGGATGCAAGGGTGTGGTAATCAGTGGTAGATAGGAGTTGAATGGTGAAGATGACATGTAGTTAGTAGGCTTCATAATTAGAATCGTTCACAGGTGGTTGGTTAGGGTTGTGGCGGCTAGCACACACCTAAATGTATACGTGCGCCACCTTGACGACGTCGCTGGCCCGCAATTAGCTTGCCCGGGATTTCCTCGACGGAGGCCGCCTGATTCTCCGAATTATTCGAGGCCTGATTTACCAGGCCCTAATAGAGAAGAGTGGCACAGGCCCATCAGCCGCTCGGGAAATTTTCGGCAGCAGCTGTCTGGGTTTTCCCCCGGCACCTAATTAGAGCAAGCCGGGCCGAGCTCGGCGTCGGACATTCGGGCATTTACACTCATTTGTCCAACGGGACTTCGGATCGAGTAGGTGCATACACCCGCCACTCGGAGGCGACCTAGCCATCCGAGGGCGGAGCCAGAACTGACGAGCCGAGGTCCGTGGATGGGGCATGTCAGTTCCTCTCGAGTCAGGGCCAGCAACATACACCTCGAGCCATGGTGAAGTTACGATCGTCAAAAGCCTAAATCACGCTCTCCTTTCTACCTTCTCGCCCAACGACGCTAAAGTGCCTCCAAAGGGTCACGGGTCAAGGTGTTAGGTAAAATTTGTGGCCAAGTGTGAAGATAAATTGTAGACGACATTTCTGGAGTCACTCGAAGGGTTCCGGTCTGGGCAGTGATCACAGAGCGCTCTCTGCCGATTGGACGGTCTCTTACTCACGGTGTGGTGTTTTCCACCACATATTCAGCAGGAGGACATCGATGGGCACACTCGGACCGAATGTTTTCCTCTGAGGCAGTTGAAGCAGAGTTCCATATCCACGACGAGTTATCTGCGCTCTTGATCGCTGAGAGCCTGAAATTTTTCGCAGATTTCCGCGTAAGGTTCCTCGCCGCAAGCTGCACATGGCCAGATGACGATGGAGGCAGCCACCGTGGTGGAGTTGGAGCCAGCGTCAGTGATGATGGCGGAACTTCTCAGCGCGCGAGAGTTCGTCTGGCAACGAGAGACTCCTCCCGGAGGTGCTCGGCGGATGGACTCCAGCGACTTCAACGTGAGGCAGCGTCGGCGAAGGAAATTGGAGAGGAGTGAGTACGATGGGAAGAGCTCAATCTGCATCTGATCGAGTTTCCCAGTCTCGTCCTCCCAGCTGCACCTGATGGATGGATCCATGCTCTAGCTCGGGATAGTGATGAACCAATCGTCCCATTTGGTTCGACCCATGGCTGGAGCTGGCTTCGATGCCTTTTCATCTCGATGACTCTTCCTTCAGCAGTTGGATGTGCAGAACGGTAGTGAGGTACTCCAGTACTAGTACGCCCCTTTGGTTGTATCGAGCTTCCAGTGCTGCTTCCAGTGATCGTGAAGTTGTTCAGGGTCGTTGTATATGAGGACGCGAAACGAGTCCCTGAATGACTCCAAGTCCTCTCGTCCTTCGCTGAACTGAAGCACCTCGATGCTGGGCATCCTGCTGGCGCCTCTGGTGGGAGGTCCCTGAATAGGTGCGGCGGGTGTGGGGTTCTCCGTCGTCCTCAGTACGTCGTAGAGTGTTCTGTATGCCAGGGGTCTGCAGCAGGATCGCGTGATTCTGCAGGTCCATCAGGCAAGTCCGCCCAGTAGCCATCGAGCATCTCGAATAGGCTGACAGCTAAGCTCCCGGTCCATTGCGTCTGCAGCCGATCAAGGATCTGCAAGGCCTACTGCTTGAGGACAGTGGTGAAGGCTTGTTGCGAGGTCAGTCGTGTTGCTCCTGCGAACGTAAACTTATAATTTTCCGAGGGCTGCTCATGCGACATAGCGAAGCTGCTTCTCCGGGCCACAAACTCTCGAATTCAAAATGTCTTAAACCCAAAGCAAAAGCCGAAGAGTACAAAAGAGCATATTGAACAAAGAGTTCCATCGCGATACTTAGTCATAATAGCATATTTAAGTTTGTAATCATAGATGGTGCTAATAAATTACAACTACTATTATCAGCACCCAAGAAATAGACTTTATTATTACACATCAAGTTTTCGAATAGATATCTTCTACCACTTTTCTCCCGACACGTAGACACCGGAATTATAGAATCCTACTGTGACCCCTGCCCATAATACTCAGCAGGGCCGTCACAACGCCACGACAGAGGTGCCCTCTGACGATTCACCCTCAATGGCTGTCCTTCAGTAGCGCCCTCTAGTAATGCCCCCTCAGAAATGCCCTTTAGTGGATCCCTGCAATGGCTCCCCCTTAATGGCTCCCCACAATGGGTCCCCCTAAATTGGTTCCCCCTCAATGGCTCTTCCTCAATTGACTCCTCCTCAATATCACATTATTGAGGGGGATATCATTTTATTCAGATAGAGAAATATGTACCATAATAATAGTTTCTGTGGTACACCTCTCATTACTTAGTATGGAAATAGGGTATCAATACAAGCAGAAAACGTTATTATTAACTACTTTTAATATAATACTTTTACATTATTACTAAATTTAGGGCTAAAGCTATTAGAAACTTACATTAGGACATATTGCCATAAATTAATAAATTTGGAAGCTGCAAAAATATTCATCTATACCCTGTCACTCTTCGCTAATAAACCAGGTGAACATCGCTTCAACACACTTGTTTCAGCATTTTGCCGCTTACAGAACCAGCCAAAAATCAAGTCAATCAATTCAATATCTGAAGCCAAATCTATGACATACTTAGATTAGAACTTTCTGCACCGACGTAATAGATTTATAAGTCATCAATATGTTAATTATATTACTACGTAATTGTTCAATAATGAATAAGCGCAGTATCTTTTTAACATAATTAATTCTGACGTTCAGAACTATACGCTCTATCCTAGTTGAAATTGCAATATGGTCAATAAGTACAGCAATTGTGTGAAGAAACGCTTTACATAATTAATTATTAATCAAATAAATAATTACAACTATATTTGTATTAAGTCGGCCATGATAAGGACGTTTTCAAGCCGTTTACTAAATAAAAAAAAAGCGGCTCATTACGTGTTGATCACATTTTCGTCTCGTGTATAAAACCATTCTATACAAGCCATAATCAAGTCAATTCGTTAAATTTCTGAAATTAAATCTATGAGATACTTAGATTGGAACTTTCTGCACAGAAATAATAGATTTATAAGTCTAGTGCATAGAATGGTTCTATACACGAGACGTATTGGCGTATTGTATCATTTTTTATTTTATATGCGGCATGAAAATGTCCTCAACATGGGACGAAACGTCGCCGATTTAACATTGAGATGGTTTTAATTATTTATTTGATTAAAATTTAAACAAGTAAAGGGTTTCCTGCCATGATTGACCATATTTCAATTTCAACCGGGATAGACCTCATTATCCTGAGCGTCAGAATTAGCTATGTTATAAAGATGCTCAACTTATTCATTATTGAACTGTCACGTGGCATTAATTAACATATTTATGGCGTATAAATCTATTACTTCGGTGCAGAAAGACCTAATTTAAGTATCTCATAGATTTAGCTTTAGAAATTTAATGGATTGACTTATTTATGGCTAGTATAGAATGGTTCTATACACGAGACGAAAATGTGATAAACATGTGACGAGCCGCTTTGGCATATTCTGTAATTTTTTATTTTATATACGACTTGAAATGGCCCTGAACATGGGACGAAACGTCGCCGATTTGACATGGAAATGTTTTTATTTATTTATTAACTTAAAATTTAAACAAGTAAAGGGTGTCCTGCCATGATTGCTGTACTTATTGACCATATTTCAATTTCAACCGGGATAGACCTCATTATCCTGAGCGTCAGAATTAGCTATGTCCTAACGTAAGTTCCTCATAGATATACCGTCTAAAATTTAATGGACTGACAAAGTCGTACATCTGGATTTATGCGGACTTTGATAGACTTATGCTGACGCAGAAGAGACTTGACGCAGAAGGCCCCTGAGGAATTACCGACGAAATAGTCCATCACACTGTTGCTAGGGTCCATAACTGCGATCCCTAATTCAATTAATTGAAAGCATAAAGAATGAATCCATGTTTCTTATAGGTTAAGCGTTAGATAGGTATTAAATCCATTTAAACTGCGATCATTCAGTCATAGATCATCTTACGGTAGGTTTATAGTTACATTGGCTGGCTTTCGATGGCAAACTTAAGTTAATCATTAAGCAGTCACGTATCACAAATGAACATAAATAATTGTCGTGTCTAAATCAATTCTTGCAGTGCAGAAAGTTTTCATATAATTATTTTATAGATTCAGCATAAGATATTCGATAGCCTGAATAAAACTTCCATCGATTTACAAGGATCATCTTAAGTATATATTTATACAAGGATATTCCAGGGATTAGGGTTCGTGGCTTCAATAATTATAATGTAGAATAAAATTTTAATTATTGTATTATTCAATTTGAGTAAACATGTGTTTGGCATTAATTAACTACAAGTGATGCATTTATATTCTCCTGGTTTAAAATATTCGGATCCATAACATACTGTTATTTCTTCACCTTGCTTAATGTCACGTATGACTCTTAGGCAAATTTCATTTTTGGCCTTACAAGTATAAAATTCGGTATTTGGTGCACTGTAACGTCTTCTGACGTTATTTATTTTGAAACAAGAAGCGGTCATTTCAAAATTCAAATGACAGCATTGATTATGTCCATGCATGAGTTTCGTTAATTGTCACACTTTCAAAAGTAGGAGCTCAGCTGACGCTGAGCTTGCGAAACGCAGACTAAGCGTTATACTTTTGAAAGATCGCGTTATTGTATGTAAAATTACAAAATGTTTAAAAATCAATATTCAATAATGTTGTAAATTTATAAACTAAGTTTTGTGTTTAAAAGAGGCTCAATGCCCTCAATTAGACAGTCATGATTTCGTATCGACTCCGTCCACGCCGGTTCGAAAATTGGCGGAGTTTTTATTATTTAAAATCCATTGTTGTTATTCTTTTTACGGTTTACATACTTTTAATTTGTGTACTATTTTAAAGTTTTGTTAGAAAATAAACATAGTAAATAAGAGTATACTTTATTGTGTGGAATAATTTTGTTTAAATCCTAAAAACCTGTACGTTGGAATCTAAAGAAAATTGTTTAAATCGTTGGGTTGTTTTGAAGACCACGATCTTATAAAAACATTAACTGGGTCTTTAACAATTCCTCTTGAATAACGAAGGACTATCCAACGTCATAAGTTCAACAAGGTAAGTTCTGATTTTGTTATTGTAGAAAATACATTTACTATAGAGATCTAGGTACATATTATCACTAGACTTTTATCACTATAAATGTGACTTTATCAATTTAAATATTCCTGACTATACGCATTAAATTGAAGTAGTCAGGACTTAACAATTTGGTTCCGATACCGGGAATCGAACCCGAGCCTCCTGGGTGAGAGCCAGGTATCCCTCATTCTAAATTTGGTATTTGCGCTGCTATTAACAATAAATTTTCACAAGTTGCTTTGCAGCTACTATGCTTGTTGTGAAATTCGCTCATCGTTAAAATTATTTTTTGCTTCAAGTCTTCCTTGTTTATTAAAAAATCTGACAGGTTTTTATTAATTTTATGTGTCTGCACTTCCAAATATATGTCTATAATGAATAACAAAGCTATGTCATCACCAACACTGAGTGACTTTGCTTTGTCATCAAGTTTATAATTTGCATTTCTAGAAATAAAGTTAAAATATGTATAATTATTATACAACACAAGTTTTAATAATTAAAATATGATTCTTAAAATTTCAGGAACAATGGCTGTATCTAAAATTTCTACAAAACAACGGTTATTTTTAATTTGACGGATAACTGCAACATTATTTTTATATTAGTATGCAAAAATTATAAACATAATATATAATGACATAGAGGCATGAAATAAATTTTAAGAAAGCTCACGTAGCGGCACTGTAAACTAATAGAGGTTTGTATTAATAAATATTACCTCCATAAAATATTGTTTCAGCATCTTGGAAATTTTTTGCACAATCTAACATATTGCTTAAAATTATTTTATTTATCTTAAATAAATTAGCTAGTTCATTCAGTTTTTTTCTTATTAAGTATTTATAAGGCATTAGTATATCTAACAATGAAAAGTGTAGTTCCGTAACAGTCTCATTGTAAATGGCGGTTAGAATACTTTTTTTCATATCCAAACTTATTTTTCTTACTGAATTCATGTAAGTATCTAAAGCTGGATTCTTCTTTGAGAATTACCTGACATTATCTGTAAATGTATAAAATTGTATACTACAAAATTATGATTAAACAAAAAGAAAGTGTAACTATCAGATGAAAGTTCTAGATTTTCAAATAATTTAGTTACTGTTCGGTGAGTCAGTTTTTAGAGTATCGAAAGCATCCTTATACCCTTTGTAACGGGGATTGTCCGCGTTAAATGTAGATTCTTCTACTTTAATTCTCCGTGGGTTTTAGAAAAAGGAGAACAGGGCAAATACGGAAGACTATCAAATGAAACACACGTGACGTTCGGTAAAAGGCTATTGCGTATATTGAACTCAAAAGATATAATAGTGTAAACAATAAATATGTACAATGGTGCTTACTAAGCACACAGAATCACAGTCGGGAGAGAGCTAATGATGGTAAACGCGCTGGTGAGAGTGAGAGAAAAGCTGGTCCTGAATAAACGATGATTGTCGTCAGCCAAAATCAGGGGATTCTCCAACCTATTACCCTACTCTATCCTAAACATTCACCCTATTCGATCGCGTACGTCTCGGAGACAATTCAACTTGCGGTTCTCGCTGTTTTCTAGAACCCTTCGGTCGACCGCGTTTCGCATTAACCACCGGTGAATTTCCGTTTTCAGCTTCTGACGCGTCAGACTTTGCGAGAGACGCCTCCTCCCCCCCAGGAGCCCTCGTATCACGAGAAACAACGATTCGGGTTTTACGCTGTCTACATCGCTTACGTGAAACATCCACGTTTTCACTCAGCGCAATATTTCGCCCCCCACATTCATTCTTCTCGCTAACGGTCGCTTCCTTGGTGGTTGAAACATCTTCTTCTACAGGATCACCGTCTTCTTCATCAGAAGCATCAACAGAGTTTTCACCTTCACCTTGATCTTCAGCAAACGCAGGATCTTCTCCTTGAACATATTCTTTGATGTCGACAACATGTATCTTCTCAAAGCATTCACCTTGTTCATTAATCATTGAATAAACATCATGTCCAATTCTAGCGGTAATCTTAAATGGACCAGCAAATTTAGGTGCAAGTTTAGCATTAATACCTTGAATAGCAGACGATAAAATACAATTACGCTTCCAAACCAAGTCATCGATATTAAATGTAACTTGTCTGCGTTTCGCGTTATAATATCGTGCTTGCTTCTGCGATGCACGTTCAATATTCTTCTCAATATCTAATTGCAAATCAAATAATCTACACATCCGCTCTTTCCAGTTCTTCACAGCAAGCTTTTGAGCTTCTTCTCTTGCAGCTTTTTCTTCCTTTCGCTTGGTACTAAGCGGTGGCGCAGGGTTTCTTCCCATGTTTAGGAAAGCTGGACTAACTCCTGTAGACTCTTGCACAGATGTATTGTATGCAAAAGTTAACTCGGGTAAATACTTATCCCAGAGCTTGTGCTCCTCCTCAATAAATGCAGTGATCATCGTTTTGAACGTTCGATTTACACGCTCAACCGGATTCGCCTGTGCGTGATATGGCGATATCATCTGATGCTCAACGCTGCTTTATGTCAAAAACTTTTTCATAAACTTGTTACGAAATTCCGTACCGTTATCCGACAGAAATATTTCCGGAGTACCAAACCTCAAAAATACACGCTCCTTCAAAGCATTCTTAATACTAATACCATCAGCTTTACGCAAAGGTATCACTTCAATCCACCGAGTAAAAACATCTAACAGGATCAGCAAATAGGTATTTCCATTCTTAGGTCTTGGAAATGGACCCATCATATCCCGGCTATAACTTCCCATGGACCAACCAGTTTCTTATTTTTCATGGTACCAGTAGGTAACAGCTGTTCCACTTTACACTGTTGACAGACAGTGCATGACTTAACAAATTTTTGAACATATTTATACATCTTCTTCCAGTAAAAATATCGCGCGACTCGCTCATACGTCTTACGACGACCCAAATGTCCGGACGTGGGCTCGCAATGCGATTTGCGAAGTATCTGCGGTATCTTATCTCTGGACACGACCAGCTTCCAAGCATCCATATCTTCTAGAACGTCTTCTAGAATTGGATCAGACTTGTAATGATACAATTTACCAGCAACAATCTTCCAATCTGGAAATTCGTGAGGCTTTTCTAAAGTTTGCTGATACATCTGTATATACCACTGATCGGTAATAGTTTCTTGAACGTCTTTTAAAGATGCGATTTGTTGTTCCTCCAAATCATCTTCTTCAAACATCCGCGATAACGCATCTGGGACATAATTCTCCTTGCCAGGTCGATATTCAATCTCATAGTCATATGACTGCAACTCCAATGCCCATCGAGCTAATCGACTGTTAGGGTTACGTAGATTACAAAGCCATTTTAAACTTGAGTGGTCTGTAACTACCTTAAAATGATAACCCTCCACATATGCACGAAATTTCTTAATTGCCCAGAAAACGGCAAGACATTCCTTCTCGGTGACTGAATAATTACGCTCCGCAGAGGTTAAAGTGCGACTCGCATAAGACAAGATGTAATCTTTTTCATCTATCTCTTGCATGAGTACCGCACCAATGCCGCTGTCGCTCGCATCAGTTTTGATAATAAATTGATGATTAAACGATGGTCTGTGTAATACAGGCGCTGTCGCAAGTATAGTTTTCACTTGTTCAAACGCGTCCTGTTGCTTTACACTCCAAGTGAATTTTGCATTGCCACGTAGCACTAGATTCAACGGCTCCGCGACATCGCTCAACCGATCCAAAAACTTCCGGTACCAGGAAACCATTCCCATAAATCTCTTCAATTTGGTCAAAGTATTCGGAACCAGATACTTCAGAATCGGTGCAACTTTCCGAGGATCTGGACGAAATCCCTCACGATTCACAATGACGCCTAAGTATTTAACTTCGTCACAGCAAAACTTACTCTTACCTCGGTTAATCGTCAACCCAGCTTCCGCGATTCGCTTCAGAACTACATCTAACCAATGCAGAAGCTCCTCGAAAGTCTCGATCGTGATGATAATGTCATCCAAATAGGAAAAGGCGTACGGCTCCAATTCAGGTCCAATGAGCCGGTCACTCAGCGTTTGAAAAGTTGCAGGCCCGCCTACTACACGATAAGGTAGACGGGTGAATTCAAACAAACCCAACCCAGATACTGTGAATGCCGTTAAAGGAATATCTTCTTCCTTCATTGGTATCTGGTGGTATGCTGCACTGAGATCAATGGTAGAAATATATCTCGCCTTCTGAAGCTTACTCAAAATAGTATCCATGTATGGCAACGGATACGCGCTCGCAGTTGTAACAGCATTAAGCTTCCGATAGTCAACACAGAATCGGTAGGTACCATCCGATTTGTGGACCATGACTACGGGGCTTGACCAGCTGCTGTTAGAACGGCATATAATTCCCGCGTCCAACATTTTTAATACTTGAGCATGCATCTCTTCCTCAATCTTTTTTGACACTGGATAATAACGTTGTTTAATTGGTCTCGCAGACCCCACATCAATACTGTGCTGAATCAGATGTGTACACCCTAACGGTACTTCCCCAGCTGGAAGCCAACTGTCTAACAGCTCTTGTAGGCGTTTTCGCTGTTCTGAGGTAACATCGGCCAAACCGATGGCTGCGAGAGCGCTTGCTACTCCTTCTGAGAGAGCAGAAATCTCTAGAGGAACTGATTCGGTGACACCTTCTATTTATAATCTATTCTCTCTAGGTAACAGAATCGCGTTAAATGCTCGCATAAAATCTGTTCCGAGTATACATTCAGAATCGAGTGCACTTAAAACCATAACATTTAAAATTCGCGACTGATTCAACACTGTGAATGGCAATTGAACATAACCGTAAATCGGCACAAGCTATCCATCAGCGAGTTTCGCACCTGGTCCAGTATAAGTAACAATAGCTTTTTTCAGCGCTGACGCTATCTGTAATCCAACCAGACCTAAAGCAGTACGCGCAGCTCCCGAGTCACAAAGTGCTCGTAAATGAAAATCATCAATATCCACTGGCATCCACCAGCGACTGCAGTTAACATTGGATGAGTCAAATACTGTAATAGGCATCACTGCTTCTTCAGTAGCCTGACTTGCGTCTTGGGAGGCCGCCAAAACCATAGGAGAAGTAGGGGCCTGAACTACTTGCTCCCATTCTCGTTTCCCGAGTTTTCTGAAGTCTTCTTACCTTCAGACAATTTATTCCCAGAGCTCTTCTTCTGCGAGCACTCCGGACAAGTTTTCGTGGTGTGTCGAGGCCATCCGCAGCCATAACACCTCACAAATGGTTTACAAGGACCCCAGGAGTCCTGATCTTTATTATGCTTACTTTGTGGCTGTCTAGGAGCACTTTTCTTTTCTTCTGAAACAGGATTTATTATCTCCGATGTGCTGTCGGATACTGTAGTCGTAGCCTGGTTCTGCGACTTCGCTCCTTTGAAATTAGATTTCTTTCCTCCACGACCTCTTGAATTGGCAGCTGGGTAACCTTAACTCAACAATAACCTCCTGCAACGACCTTACAGCTTCACGTAAATCAGCAGGTTCTGCTACTGACCAAACAGCGGTTACGCTCTTCGTCTTCTCCCCAACATTCTTGACATATGTTCCTTTATAGGCCAATTTTGTCAATAAACATCTGTTAGGTGAAGGAGGAGGCTTATAATAATGCTTATCATGAATTAGCTTCTCAGCATTCCTAGCTAACGTAATAAGATCTCCGATATTCTTCACCTGTGCCTGAGGAATTTGCATTCTAATTCCGGCTAGCATATTGTCGTAAATCATTTTCAGCTGTACAGCAACCTCCGGCGGAACGTCCAACCTACTCATGATCGCTAGCATCGCCATGATGTCCTTGTATACGCGCTTGCGCTTCCGCTAACAACTTCATCTGTATATCTTGGTCCATACCGTGGCTTTGCCTAGCATCACTGCAAAAATCTTTCCAAGTTTTCCACGTCTGCCGCATTTGCCGACACCAAATTAGAGCTCCGTCCGTCATAACATGGAGTAACGCATTCAATGAATCCGTATCATCTAGATGCGATGATGCTCGACACTCATTCATTCTTTGAATAAATTCTTCGATGCAGCTATCTTTACCACCATCAAACTAGATTTTCCACTCACGAGCAATTTTTCCAACGTCACGATACGTTGGTCTCGACGTGGACGAATATTCACCAACTGCCTAACTCGTCGAAGCAGCTGATTGGCCTTCCCCCGAG
Source organism: Philotrypesis tridentata (assembly GCA_018906965.1). Classification (NCBI taxonomy): domain Eukaryota; kingdom Metazoa; phylum Arthropoda; class Insecta; order Hymenoptera; family Pteromalidae; genus Philotrypesis; species Philotrypesis tridentata. Next base: position 42,667 of record JACCIB010000282.1, read on the forward strand.
ACACACCTTGGGGTTCGCCTTGAGATGGTAATCTGCCCGTTCCAGTCTTCTTTGTCACTTGACCGGATACAAATTTTGTCACATTAAAATTTATCTCAGTACTATGAGCATCCGGTTCTCTATGTACCACAAACGTCTCTCGAAATTGAACACGAATCTGGTCTACTTCTTCTGTCAATTTGCAATAATAACTAGTCAGTTCCACCATGGATTTTTGCATTCCAGCAGTATACGCATTACATCTAGCCTCTGAGGTTTTGGCCAACTCGCGCTGTTCAGCTAATTCTTGTCGCAATTTTGCTTTCACTTCATCCTGATTATCTTGATCTGCTTTTTTATCTTCTGAGTTAACTTGATCTTTATCGACACCAATATTAGTGCAAGCGTTTCGTTGTTGAAGATCTACAATTTCTTCAGCTTCCGAATGTACATCCGCTACTGTAACAATAGGATGTACTCCTAAAACGTGAACTTCTTCTTCACTAGAAACTCTGATCGACTCTAGATCGTTATTCCTGAGTATCTGGAAAATGTCATCTAACGTCTCTTCATCTTGCTCTTCATTATCATCTAAAACTGATGCTTCTGATTCTAACGTCATCGGTAACCTCAATCGTACCCATGTCGTTGACTTCGTCTCATTTGATAAATTTTCTTCTCTCAAAATAATCTTCTGAAAAGTTGCGTCTCTTCTCGACATCGCGATATCGCTAGGCTCATTCGTCACAACAAAATCATACGCAGTGTAATCACCGCGCAAACGCCTAATTAATCTACCATCATTACTGTATCTACTCGTGTCAATTACCAATTCAAATCTCTGCAATAAATCATTTAGTCTATCCTCTGACAATGACATTGCCCATCTCTCAATTTCTTGATCCGCTTCTTCGAAAATATTTACGCGCATTGCCATTTTCAAAATTTGAATGCGATTCATGCAGTCACAGCCTCCTTCGTTCGAAATTCTGTGCAATTTTAAATTACATTTATGTAATTTACCAACCAAACTACAACCAGAAACAGGAAAAAAAAAATTCAAAAGAAAATTTTCCGATTCGAAAGAAAATTCCAAAATAAAATTTACAACAACCAAAAAATTTTATTACTGAGTTGTACTCGAATTAAGAGTTTACTGTTTTACCAAAATTTAAATTGAAAAAAATTTCGCTTAAATTATGTAACGAACAAACAAAATAAAATAAAATATTTTGTCAAAAACCTCAATTTAAATTCAATAAACTTACACCGAAAAATAAAGTTCAATTTCAAAACAAAATTCAAATCGAAATTATTATCTGCACAGTCGGTAAATCAACGCTTCGCCGTTGCGATACGCTCCGTACAGTATACCTGTATCTAACCCTACCTCGGTGATACACTGATATACGCACACATACAATCAGCTGAGCGCGTATGCTATATAGCTGTTAGCAACGCCAAAATAACGCTATCACACACAATATATAAAAAAAAAGAAAAATTAACCAGTCGATTTGACTGCAATTATATTAAATATTATAAATAATAAAAATAATATTTAATATCAATAAGGAAAAAACAATTATTTATACTCAATTGTTCAATCAATAATATTCAAAAAATTATTCCCCTAGTATAATTGCAATCTGAGATTCGATTCGCTATTCAACTATTAATCCAGTAATTACCTATACTGATTAATCGCAGACATCGAACATATAAATCACGTGACGAGAAAATAAAACTTATTTCCCGAAATAATATTTCAGCCAATGCTAAAATTTTCGGTAGCTGGAAGCGCGCAATGCTTACGTTCGCGGACGACAAGTCTAGCCGCGCGATGTCGGCAACGTTCGCGCTCGCTCGCTACACTATACACGCAATGATTTCGCACTTTTCGTACAAAATTCAAATATTCCCTGCTCTAACTAAATCTAACCACTGATGGGCGCCTATGTAACGGGGATTGTTCACGTTAAATGTAGATTATTCTACTTTAATTCTCCGTGGGTTTTAGAAAAAGGAGAACAGGGAAAATATAAAACTCGCAAACGAAACACACGTGACGTTCGGTAGAAGGCTATTGCGTATATTGAACTCAAAAGATATAATAGTGTAAACAATAAATATGTACAATAGTGCTTACTTGGCACACAGAATCACAGTCGGGAGAGAGCTAATGGTGGTAAACGCGCTGGTGAGAGTGAGAGAGAAAAGCTGGTACTTACAAATCAGCAAAGTACGCTCGCACGAAGATCGATTAAAATGCGGTCTCGCTATGATCCAGCTGCCTATCCAATGTTACCCAACCGCAACCGTACAATGCACTTTATCCGCACCCGCGTAGACGCAATTCGTACGACAATAAATAATATAAATCGGTTGTTAATTGTAAATGGACGCTCCCTTTCGCTTAGGATACAGCTCGATGCTCGAATCGAATCTAACGCCTAACCTAACGTGACGCTAGAAGCTTCTCTCTCACGCGCGCTCTCTCACCAGGCGACGCGTTCAACAATACATCAACTCTCGTACAGCTCTGGTGTTCGGGAACATCTGAAAAGGCTTACATGCAAATGTATATAAAATAAAACATATTATTCAATAAATTAGCATTCGGCGTGACGATACTCGTCACATGACCACGGAGCCAGCGTCGCACTGCGAAACGTTAATATGCCGACCAGCTTAGACGTGCTCAGACATCGTTAAACCTTAAAAATAAAATTATTTATAATATTAGAATTATGCTTAGAAGATATAATTGTTAATTTGTATGTTAAAAGCAAATAATATTACCTTTCATTGGCTGTTTTAGAATTAAAATTTGGATCATCCCTACCACAGCTAGACTCTAGTTGATTTCGACATGGATCTTTTCATTTGCCGTAAGATTTCAGACCAACAAATGGGTTTCAGGACCTAGCTATATCATAGTTATGTCTTAAAATAATATCATTCTTATATGAATAGAGGGATTTTTACTCTAAAGCTTAGAAAAATTTCTTGGAACAAATTGTATACAATTAACCGTTAATATAAAAATTAATCAGTATAAATTAAAAATTTCAGATTTTTGGGGGAGAAATTATCTACACTTTCAATTAAGGGGACCCAACACCTTTAAAACTTGAAAATTTCGATTTTTTTTTATGATTTGTTTTGATAGGAAATTTACCATAGAATATGCTCTCGAAAGCCGTTTTTCGAAAAAAAATTTTCCCGCAAAATTATAAGCAAAATACTAAATAAATATTTTGACTGGTTTCTCGCAAATTTGCGTAATTAAAATTATTTATTCAATATATCGAAAAGTTTCATTTTTTTAATAAATCCAGTCAGAACTAGATATTTTTATTGTAATTGTAAAAAACAGTATTTTTATAACTATGTATGTATATGTAAGGGCCGGATTTGACTCCGGACCGCCTGAGTTCTCTACAAATAATTATTTTTATTTGGAAGGATGTCTTTGGTCCCGAGACCTTATGTTTTTAAAATAATCATTAAACAATAATTTATTATTATTACTTTAGTCCGCGTGTCTTCTCTTATATTGCTTATAATGCTTGTAATAACAAAAGGTGGACGTAACGAAAGTGCGGACACGTCTGTACGAAAGTGCGGACACGATATTGAAAAGTGCGGACACGTCTGTACGAAAGTGCGGACACGATATTGAAAAGTGCGGACACGTCTTCGTAAAAGCGGACTTTATCAAATAAAAGCGGACTGTTGCTCTTGTGTCCTATAAGGATGTTGGGTGGACGAATTTAGTTCCGCAGACTTACCCTCCTTTAGTGTGGACGCGATTTTAAAAATATGGGCACATTCAGAAAATGCGGACACGATATCCCAAAATGCGGACACGTCTGTAGAAGTGTGGACACGTTCTGCTAGTCTTTAAATGTTGAAAGTGGACTCTTGAGTTGTCCTTTATACGTTCTTACTCTAGTTTAGGACTGAAGGGCTTGTTAGTGGGTAAAGGGCTTTGGTTAATAAAATAATTTTTCTCTCATCTAAACATCTATTTTCTTTTCTGATTGTTTTGTTTTATTAAGCCAGACAGATTTCCAAGGACGGTAAAGGGCCATTCATACTTTCGCATTCAAAGTTTATACTAGTTATCTTACGTAGTTACTGATCTTGGACATTTGTTCTGTTATAATACTAAAGAAGCTAACTTACGCTTTTGTACACTCGCTGTAGTTCGAAGTGTCCTTCTCCCTTAGGGCGAGTATGTGATCTTAAACTACACCAGCTAGTCGTGGCAGGTATGTAGACTTATCTAAGCTGCGGCTTCACCCACTCACGCCAGATATGTTGGCGGTCCTTTCGTCGCAATGTATTGAAGTTGAGCAGTACTTTTGACCAGAGCAAATATGCCAGCTTGCCTGCAGAGTTCAGTGGATTTCTAGGCCCTCCGATAGCATACAGGTAGTACCTTGACACCCTCTTACGATCTCTGGTAAAGTCTTCTTCAACAGCTCCAAGTAGTCAGCTAGTCTTCAGCGGCAAGTCGTAGTGACGGTAACAGCTTGCTTTACCGTATGCGAAGAGGTTAGACGCACACTGGTACCTGGTTTGGTCGTAAAAGGCCCCGCGCCGACCGGGCTCTGAGCTTATAAAGTCTCACCCCCGACCAGGGCGTTGGTCAGATGATTAATACGTGAGGACACCGAAGACCAATCAAAACTCGCCACTTAGAGAGAGGTTATAAAGATGTTTTGAACGCTGACATCAATAAAAATGCTAACTTGCTTTCCCAGATTGAAACTAACTCATACCGTTGCTCAACCAGCTCGCGAAACTGGTATATTGCAATACATACATTGTCACACATACATACACTCATTCATACACTCGAGGCGTACGCAACAACAATCACACCGTCAGCGCTCTCATTCACAGTCATACAGTATACTACACGAAAATCAACCACTCAGCAAACATTATCGATTAACAAATAATATAATCAATCAATCGTGGGATCTTACACATATATATATATATATATATATATATATATATATGGGTGGTTCTCTGACAAATCGAGCGGTCGATTTTTTGACCCTATCGAAAAAATTTTTTAAAATGTTCCTAAGAGACATATGAGTATCCCTGAATTTTTTCAGATTTTTTGCATCAAGTATCTTCGAGTTACAGAGGGTCAAAGTTGATGAAATCATGTTTTTTTGCTTTTTCTGGCTACTTTCATTAATTTGTAGATCCTCAGGGAAGCATTTTTCACTATAGAGATATATAACATTTTTTTCTGCAAATTTTCTAAACTATTCAAGAAAAATATTTTTGATGTCGTATATATATGTTTTAAAAAGTTATAAGTCATTCAAGTCTTAAAATCAAGTTTTAGAAAAGTTTGATCATCCAGATCATAACCAAAAAATTCATGAAGATACCTTATTTCAATTCAAAAAAGTCTGCGAAAGACCCAGAATGTCAGAGGCCTTGGTTTCTCTGTAAAAAATCATTATATCCGTTCATATATGAAAATAATTTAGTTCTATTGCTATATCGAAGCATTTCACTAACCTTATCATTTTTTTAATGATTGAAATTATTATAAAAAAATTTGCGCAATTGATAAAATTGGTTAAATTCTTCGATATAGCAAAAAAACCAAATTTTTTTCATATATGAACGGATATAATGATTTTTTACAGAGAAACCAAGACCTCTGACATTCTGGGTCTTTCGCAGACTTTTTTGTATTTAAATAAGGTATCTTCATGAATTTTTTTGGTTATGATCCGGATGATCGAACTTTCCTAAAACTTGATTTTAAAGCTTAAATGACTTATAACTTTTTTAAAACATATATGGGTGGTTCTCTGACAAATCGAGCGGTCGATTTTTTGACCCTATCGAAAAAAATTTTTAAAATGTTCCTAAGAGACACATGAGTATCCCTGAATTTTTTCAGATTTTTTGCATCAAGTATCTTCGAGTTACAGAGGGTCAAAGTTGATGAAATCACGTTTTTTTGCTTTTTCTGGCTACTTTCATTAATTTGTAGATCCTCAGGGAAGCATTTTTCACTATAGAGATATATAACATTTTTTTCTGCAAATTTTCTAAACTATTCAAAAAAAATATTTTTGATGTCGTATATATATGTTTTAAGAAAGTTATAAGTCATTTAAGTCTTAAAATCAAGTTTTAGGAAAGTTCGATCATCCGGATCATAACCAAAAAATTCATGAAGATACCTTATTTCAATTCAAAAAAGTCTGCGAAAGACCCAGAATGTCAGAGGCCTTGGTTTCTCTGTAAAAAATCATTATATCCGTTCATATATGAAAAAAATGTAGTTTTATTGCTATATAGAAGAATTTAACCAATTTTATCAATTATGTAAATTTTTTTATAATAATTTCAGTCATTAAAAAAATGATAAGGTTAGTGAAATGCTTCGATATAGCAATAAAACTACATTTTTTTCATATATGAACGGATATAATGATTTTTTACAGAGAAACCAAGGTCTCTGACATTCTGGGTCTTTCGCAGACTTTTTTGAATTGAAATAAGGTATCTTCATGAATTTTTTGGTTATGATCCGGATGATCGAACTTTCCTAAAACTTGATTTTAAGACTTAAATGACTTATAACTTTTTAAAACATATATATACGACACATATATATATTTAAAACACATATATATATATATATACGACATCAAAAATATTTTTTTTAATAGTTTAGAAAATTTGCAGAAAAAAATGTTCTATATCTCTATAGTGAAAAATGCTTACCTGAGGCTCTATAAATTAATGAAAGTAGCCAGAAAAAGCAAAAAAACATGATTTCATCAACTTTGACCCTCTGTAACTCGAAGATACTTGATGCAAAAAATCTGAAAAAATTCAGGGATACTGATGTGTCTCTTAGGAACATTTTAAAAATTTTTTTCGATAGGGTCAAAAAATCGACCGCTCGATTTGTCAGAGAACCACCCATATATATATATATATATATATTCATATATCGTATTACAGGAATGTTTAACTTTTTCCTTGCGTATGAATGTATTTATGCGCGAATGTGTGTACGTTCGCGCGCATGTGTGTGTGTGTGTGTGTGTGTGTGTGTGTGTGTATATATATCACTCGCATACACACATACGCTCTTAAACATACATACATATTTCGTAAATTATTTTATAACAATAAATGATGATTTTTTTTTCATTCTGTGTTTCATGAAGCTATATAGTCATTAGTTGAAATTCAAACACGCGCGCTCTTCGCAAGAGTCTAGGCGGCGATTCTGTAACGAAAACGTGACGATCGCTGTGACGAAAATATTTGAACTCCCCATTTACCGACCATGTATACATCGTTTCTTCCTGACTGAAGTCCTGTTTTGTAAAGTACATAAAGGTTAGAATCAGTGTGCTTCAAATTTGTTTTACCAGCTTTCAAATATTTGAACGTTCTTGAATGTGAGATGTTTTGCACAGTGCAAACATAGTTAAATTTAGTTATTTGTTTATTTACCATTTTTTCAGTAGTGTTTATTTACCTTTTTTTCTTCTAAAGTTATTTATATTTTAATTTTTTAATGTGAAAAGGTTGGAGTAGTTGTAAGAAATTTTAGTTAGTTTAGCTTTTAGTTTAGATTAGTTAGTTATAACAATGAGTGATAATAAGGGCAGATTGCCTAACACTCATTTAGATAGGAAATACTCCTGTGGAAGAAGTAAAAGGTGACCAAGAACATTTACAGGAACTAGACCCAGTGACGCAGTAGACTCAACTGCACAACCAAGACCTTCGACATCTTCAAGAAAACTTGAAACTCCAGCAGCAGAAGGCCTCTCCGAAGTCAAGAATAGAATTATTGACATCAATATTCTATTTCCTGAACTCCAAAATGTGTTGTGTTGCAAACAGTGTCATAGTGAAGTGCAGTTTTCTGAATCAACAATGTTTGGATTAGGATTTAAAATTGAAGTGACATGTGTTCGATGCAGAGAAGTCTCCAGCATCAATTCTAGCAAAGAAGTGGGTGAAAGTAATCGTGCATGGGAAGTGAACCGAAGGGCTGTAGTTGCATCTCGTGCTCTTGGTGGACATGCTGGACTTTCGACATTTTGTGGCATAATGGACTGCCCTAAGCCTATAGCTCAGTCTGCTTATGATTTCATCAATCAGCAGTTCAGTGAAGTGTGTGAAAGTGTTTCTAAGGAGTCTATGCGAGCTGTAGTCCAAGAAGAAAGAGACGCTACTGAAGATGGTGCTCTTGGACTAAACATTTCTGGTGATGGCTCGTGGAGGAAAAAAGGATTTTTATCGCTATAAGGATTTGCCATTAAGGAGTCAAAAGCAAAGGCTTGGCAAGGACTACGAAAAAGGACGAGTATTCTTCTCTATATTGTTTTAGCTGATTTTTATGGTTTTTGAAATATTAATTTATTTCATTTTTTTCAGTGGATATGACGCTAAGTTGGAATTCTATTTTTCTTCCATCAAATCAAGTTGGAGACTTCAACAAAATAATTAGGTAAGAATAAACATGCATTTTTTAGTATCAAATACAATAAATTAATCTAATGTTTGCAGTATACCATAATTCAGTATACCATATAAATCCTGAAAGTGATGGTCTACCACCAAGGATCGATGGAAAAATAGTTCCAAGAGATTTGGTAAGCAATAAATTAACTTATATTACAATATGCATCAATGAACTTTAAAGTCAATTTTCTCCAACTTTGGTTTTTCATGATTTCAGCTCACTGTGCGTAAGATTCCATGTGACCATATGCTTCGATTGAGCTGAAATTTTTTGAGTATTCTCTATGTAAGTATAGTTTTCGTATGAACAGAGGAATTTTGATTTAAAAGCTTCAAATTTGTTTAATAAATAAAAATGTGGCAAAAAAAATATTAAAAATAAAAAAATTAACTTTTTTTTAATTAAAATTTTTCTAAGGATTCAAATCAAAATCCCTGTGTTCATACGAAAACTACACTTACATAGAACATACTCACAAAATTTGAGTTCAATCGAAGGATATGGTCACCTGGAATCTTACGCACAGTGAAAATCAGTCTGCGGAGTGCCACTCCGGATAGGTAGGTCCAAACTTGGATTTCAAGTGCTTAAATTGAAGGTAAGTGAACATACTATAAGTATGAAAAGTTTGTCTAACATATTATTTAATTTTATACTAATTTTTTATAATTTTATGTTTCAGATTTTAAACGTGTTGGGTCCCCTTAAGAATCTCTAGACTCACGTGAGAATGCCATTTCTTAAAAACATTTTTCATCTTCTCCCAGGTCTCTAAACCCATTTGTTGTTATAAAATCTTACGTTAACTAAAAAGATCCATGTTAAAGTCAACGGAGTCTAGCTGCAGTTGGAATGGTTTAAATTTTAATTACAATACAGAAAATAAAAGTTAACATCATATACTTTGAAGATAAAAATGAACTAGTGTCTACTGAAAATAATCCCTGTTGAAAGGTATTATGTGACAGAATCGCATGACATTCTTGTATGATATAATCATATGATAATTATGCTCATACCTTCATGTGATATATTCAAATTGATTATGTAATATACCCTATTGAAAATAATAACGTTATTTCATAACGTCATTTTATAACGTCATTTCACAACGTTTAATAACGTTATGGGTGAGACTACCATTTTAGACCTTTTATGACGTTATTTTTTAAAGTCATTTATCATAAACTAATGTTATTGAAGTATGGAAATTGATTCGAAAATACAAAATAACGTTATTTTGCGATTTCATTCCCTGCGTAAAATGACGTTATTTTATGTAATATTACAAAATATCTCAAATACATAAAAAAACGTCATATATTAACGTTATTTAACGAGAAATAACGTTGTTTTCATTCGGAGAATGATTAAAAATATATGTTTCTACTCGAGAAATAACATTATGTTAAGTTATTTACATCTGGAGAATATATAATCCGGAGAAAAAATAACTTTATTTCTCGTTAAATAACTTTAATTTGTGACGTTTTTTTTTATGTATTTCAGATATTTGGCCAGAAAAATGACGTTATTTGTAAATATTCATTCGTAATACATAAAATAACGTCATTTTACGCAGGAAATGAAATCGCAAAATAACGTTATTTTGTATTTTCGAATTCATTTCCATACTTCATTAACATTATATTACGATAAATAACGTTAAACAATAACGTCATAAAAGGTCCGAAATTGTAGCCTCACCCATTATATTATTAAACGTTGTGAAATGACGTTATGAAATGACGTTATTATTTTCAATAGGGTAGCAGGATTCGATCACATTATAAAAATTTGAAATTTAGAAAGTCATGAAAATCCATTATTTCATTGATCTTGTAATATAGGTTCGATTGAGAGGAGTGATTAATGACAATTTCAGATTTATACACTTTTGTATACATATATTTAGCCGTATCTTTCATTCATAACCCACATACACACATGCCATCATACCGCAGTCATCACTTTCCACAATGCCGGCGAAGGTGGATGTCTTCGTGTGATGTGAAACGCTCAACTCGGCGTGCTCGTTGTCGCTTCAGCGTGACGGTGAAAGACTGCGTTGCCGGGATGCTGGAGGATCGGAGCAAATGTTTTGGACTCGTCTCCTCTGAAGGTGTGATGTGTGGACGAAACGTCAAAGACTCAATGCGTCGCGAAGCAGGTTGGCAATGCGCAAACGGCTGTGGACATAATGTCCGCTAATGCCTTGTCCAAACTATTTTCTATAATATCAATGATTGTAATAATTACCCCGATTGGGCTGACATGGACTCGTCGTAACTGTCTGCGGACGTTGAGAGACTCGCCGGACAGTGGTGTCGAGAGCTCAAATTTTTGCGACCGTTCGCGCCTTTGGCCGGCTCGCTTTTGATCGACGCTCTCACACTCATCGACTGTACGACCGAAGATTCGCGATCGCGCAGGGCCGTACCGTGGCAGGTATGTGCCTATTGGAAACCGGTCCCTTACAATCTGTTGCCATTGCAGTAGGTACCGTGCGAATGGTACTTCCATAAATGACAACAGACAATGAAAGAATGAATTTTAATTAATTACGAAATTCCGATTTTTTATGATGTGAATCCTGCTATATTATACGATCAATTTTGTCATATCATATGATATTAATACACGACATTATGAGAATACTTATATCATATGACAACATTATGCAAGAATGTCTTATCATTCTATCATATGAAACCTTTCAACAGAGATTCTAATTTTATAAATTTTTTTTTTTCATTATCTATATGACTGTCTTCACAAAATCAGTGGAGTAGAATTCAAAAAGATAAATAAAAAGTGGATGTTATGCATACAAATATGCGTAATATTCACTGTAATTACTAATATTATCAACATATTTGTGACTAATTATTTGAAACTGATGTTTTTTAAAAATTGGTTCTACGTATTCTGAGAAGATTCACATTGAGAAGAATGTCCATGTTGAATCAAGCTATTTCAACACTTCTATCCAGAAATATCATAGAATACAACTTTTGAGGTTATGTAACATCTCATTTGATTTACACAGGTTTCTATCCCTTTAAATTCTATTAAAAATCAGAGCCTAAAATATTATACTTTAAAATCAATTTAAAATTTATAATTACCATTTTTTTCATTGAATTGTATCATATCCATTGTGATTTTATTTTTTCTTTCTTCTTTTCTATCGTTTGTTCTACCTTTCTTTATTCTTAATCTTATTTTTTCTGTAAATAAACAGGAGATAATTATTATATATAATTATAGGTAAAATTGAAATACCATTGATTCCTCCGTTTTTATGAAAAACCGACAAACCATTATATAATATTCTTAACTAGATAAAAAGAAAACAATAAAAGTTAAACCTTTTGTAGATAAAACTTCTTGTGATGGCAAAGCTGATTTAGAAAGCAAAACCTCTTCTGATGTCAAATGTTGCTTTGGTGACAAAATATCTTCTGAATGCAGAACTTGTTGAGATTGCCAATCTTCTAGCGATTCTTCTATTATATTTAAAATATTGAAAATACCATAAGGCATCTCAGCAACTAGTGGATGAATAAAGTTAAAATTTTGTGGAGAGATTCATATGCTTGTCTTCATAGAATAAGTGGAGAAACATTTACCGTTTGTAGACGAAACTTCTTGCGATGACAAAACTTGTATGGATGAAATAAGTTCTTGCGTTGAAAAAACTTGTTCCGATAGCAAACATTCTTGAGGTTCAAAATCTTTTATTTGTGTCAAAACTTCTTGTGCTGATGTAACTAATTGTTCTGATGCCAAAACTTCTTGCGGTAGTAAAACTGTTTTGGATAGAAAAACATCTTCTGATGGCAACAGTTGTTGTGGTGACAAAACATCTTGTGATGGCAATAGTTGTTGTGGTGACCAAACATCTTCTGATGGCAATAGTTGCTGTGGTGTTAAAACATCTTCTGAATGCAAAACTTGTTGAGATTGTAAATCTTCCAGCGGAGGCACAACTCTTTTAGCTGGAAATAATTGTTGTAATGAAAAGACTATTTTATTATTCTATATAAAATGTTGAAAATGACAATAAGTTATCTCAGTAACACGTAACTAATACAAGTTTTCTGAGATTAAAATATGAAAATAAAAATACAAAATTTCATCTTATTAATTATTGAATATATACAGTCTTGATAGAGATATAATAAGTATATATTTATTTAGATAAAAATGATGTATTGTATATTTTATTTAAGCAGAGAAAAGTTTTAATATACAATAAAAATGAAATTTTAATTAGAGTAATATTCTTTTCTATTTTTTTTACTTTCTTGAATCACTGTTCCTTTCGTTAATCAAACGATTCAAGTATTCACAAATTTCATCTCTATTACACTGAAATGCGTTGCTTAAATTCCTCATCATCCACTCTTCATACTGTTCATTTTCAAGGCTATGAACCTCACTTAAAATAAATATCCTGTATTTTAATGGAATTTTATAATTTGTATTCTTCAAGAATTCACAAACAACATGTTGCATGCATTCATGAGACATAGCTAATACTAATTTGTTTCTATACCTATCCACTTTTTAAGTAATGGTGCCACTATCAAAGCGATATTACCATTTTCAAAATCTAAAATTCAGTAAATCATAATACAAAAGGATGTACATATAACTTAATAATCTAAGGAAATAATATTTGTATAAATACAAATAAATATTAACTTACTGCAACAATCTTCTTCAACTTCATTCACGAAAGCATTTAGAAAAAGTAGGACATTTTCCTTATACTGTTTATATTTACCCCATTTTGGATAAATATGTAGCGTTAACTTTTTCACAAATGCATCCTTTATAGTAAATTTCTCTACTATGTCTGTACTTAGAGGAATACCATTCGAACAAATACATTTTATTAAATGTATTTAGATGAGTGTGTATACACTATCTAGTATGATTTTATCCCTCGGTAGTTTGTTATCATTCTTTTGTTGTTATTATCGATCTCTCCGAGGCAATGGTGCGAAGAACCATTGCGTCGAAGAGATCGATAATAACAACAAAAGAATTATACATTTTATTAAATTGAAATATATCTCGCTTTCCCAACAAATACCAAGTCTTGAACTTCATTTGTAGTTGCACACCATTTGTTTATCTGAATAATTCACGATTTTTCGATTTTATGCACAAACCACATAAAAAAGTTTATGACCACATGATGTGAAGCCAAGGGCAAGAAAGAGGTTTTGTGATTAGCTCGTGTTATATAAAACCCATATGGATTGCTCTGAACAAGAGCTAGCGCCCCTTCGAATATCAACAACGGATAAAACAGACTCCTTTAGCTTATTCCTTTAGCTTTTACTCTCAAACCATTCGAAATTTGTTCACTACTGTCACACGAAAAACTAAGCATCTGAGTAGTTGAATTAAAATAACATTTCCAAAAAATGGAATGACTATTGCAATATTTTTGGATTAATACTATCCCGGACGCGAAGCGCCTACATAGGTGCAACCCAATGGGCTCAGTGATAAAAACATGAGTTTCGCTACGATACAGGCAACTGCAGCGTAGACTTTAGCTCCGTGATTGGTTCTCGGGTTTGTAAGTTTGAGCCCCATCGTCTACATTTTTATATTACTTTCCTGTCCCTGTCATAACGCTTATACGTTAAAATCCTAATAAATAATGTTTTTTTTAACGTAAATATTCTAATTAAATAGGGATGAGATACTTAGATTTGAACTTTCTGCCCCGAAGTAATAGATTTATACGTCATAAATATGTTAATTAATACCAAGTGACAGTTCAGTAATGAATAAGTTGAGTATCTTTATAACATAGTTAATTCTGGCGTTCAAAAAGTGCAGCAATCATGGGAGGAAACCTTTTGCTTGTTTCAATATTAATCAAATAAATAATTTAAACCATCTCCATGTCATATCGGCGACGTTTCGTCCCATGTTCAGGGCCATTTCAAATCGCATATAAAATAAAAAATTACAGAATATGCCAAAGCGGCTCGTCACATGTTTATCACATTTTCGTCTCGTGTATAGAACCATTCTATACTAGCCATAAATAAGTCAATCCATTAAATTTCTAAAGCTAAATCTATGAGATACTTAAATTAGGTCTTTCTGCACCGAAGTAATAGATTTGTTTGCCATAAATATGTAAATTAATACCACGTGACAGTTCAATAATGAATAAGTTGAGTATCTTTATAATATAGCTAATTCTGACGTTCAGGACTATGAGGTCTATCCCGGTTGAAATTGAAATATAGTCAATAAGTGCAGCAATCATGGGAGGAAACCCTTTGCTTGTTTCAATATTAATCAAATAAATAATTTAAACCATCTCCATGTCCAAAAATGTATAAAATAAAAAATTACAGAATATGCCAAAGCGGCTCGTCACATGTTTATCACATTTTCGTCTCGTGTATAGAACCATTCTATACTAGCCATAAATAAGTCAATCCATTAAATTTCTAAAGCTAAATCTATGAGATACTTAAATTAGGTCTTTCTGCACCGAAGTAATAGATTTGTTTGCCATAAATATGTTAATTAATACCACGTGACAGTTCAATAATGAATAAGTTGAGTATCTTTTTAGCATAGTTAATTCTGGCGTTCAGGACTCTGTGGTTTCTCCTAGTTAAAATCGGAATATGAAATATCTAATGCTAAAGTTATACGGATTTTCGACTAGAAATTTCGATAAATTTATAATATGATGGTGTTCATAGAAGTTTTATTAATTATTTGAACATGCAATGGTTATCGCTTACAATGTACCTAAGCTTAATCTTTTGCACTAGAAACGATTCCCAATTTGCGTGATGTACTGTCGCTCCAAAAATATTGCAAAAGATACATTCATTTTTTTCATAATAATTTTTCTATCCAGCTTTTTTATGTTTTATTTATCTTCCGTGTCTGCATAAGTCCGGATTAATGTATGATTTTGTCAGCCCATTCGAGCTTTTACTTGTCAATTTAAATTAGGAATTGGCTGATAAGGTATGACTACTCACAGAGTATAGAAAGGAAAAAAAAATTTTGATTGAATTGTTTTAACCAGAGTAATAGCCTTATTTAAATAATTATTTAGCTTCAAAGGATATATACATAACATCCGTACAATTGTTAATATTTTTAATTAGATTTCTATATCTGTGATATTCTTTGAGTACTGAACTACACAATAATTAGTGCCATCATTCTACAGTAATTATAGAAATTTTTTACCATTGTTATATTGGATATAAGATTTATTTCTGTAAATAATTTCTTATTGGCCCCAATGACAATTTTGTAAATATACTGATGCACGGAAGTTTATGGGATTTGGCAAAAGGTTGCATTGCTTCACAATGGCCAGCTAACGTATCTGTAATATCTATGTAAAAGTCAGTGTAATTCCATAAGTCATCATAAGTATAATAGAATAATGCATACAGTCGGCATAAAATTATGCTGACGAGTATATAATCATAGTTTGGAAATGTGTTGACATGTCTTAATAAGTCACCATGGAATACTGAAATTTTCAAATACCAATAACTCAAGTTAAAATATTTCAATATAAAAAATTTTTGTGCACATCCACTTAAAATATGATTGCCTACTTTTGTATACGCAAAGAAAGCTGATCAGGATGTGTCAGCATAAGTCGCCATACATCAAGATATATATATATATATATATATACATACATATAAATTTGTATAATTTAGTTATATAAATTTATAAATTAAATTATAATCTTATAATTTATAATCTTATAATTTAATTATATAAATAATGATTTATTTAATTATATGTGTCTGTATTTTCTGTATGTGCTTATTAATTTTTTTCTATTTACTTTTTCAGATAAATAAATTAACTGGCGAAAGAAATTATTCTCCTCGTCAAGTTCGAGCAGCAGCAGTGATAGCAGCAGCAGTAACAGTAAAAGGAAAAATGGTATGTATTTCATTCAATTTTTAACTTAAAAAATTCCACTATGTTTAAAATTAATACATTTTTTTGTGTTGTTTTCAGATGCAGATACAAAAAAAGCAGTAGATATTACTTCAACTGCTGAAGGTACAGGATCGCATAGTGTGACAAAAAGTGAGTCTAGTTTAACTACTGGTGCTGTGGCATCTAGCAGTTCAACAAAGATTTACTCCAAATCAACTACTGATGCCGCATCATCAAGTGGAGATTATTCAAATTACACAAAGTCCGTATCATCCCGTAAAAGCGAAAAAATGTCGAGCTCGGAGACTAAAGAAAATCGTAAGTTTTTTATTATTAAAATATATATTTATAATATAAGTTAAAATTAAAATATGAAATATTTAAAATTTTTTTCAGCTGACAAGAGACGAAGCATCATGTCGCTGAAAAAGATTCCACATCACCAGCAACAACAAAATCATCAGCAACAACAAAATCACCATCAGTAACAAAATCACCAGTATCAACAACCATAACAGCAACTAAAACGTAATATGCCAATTGTTTTAGATATAGAGTACATGGTCGATCCAATCGATATAGACAAAAGGTACTCAAGAAAATAATAATATAAATAATGTATTTAATAATGAATAATTTTGTATGTAAGAATTTTGTAAGCAAAATAAAAATAAAGAATTTAATGAAGAATAATAAAGAATTTTATGTAAAAATATTATTATAAAATAATAATTTATATGTAAAATAATATTTTATGCCCCCCCTTATCTTTACCACTTTTTACGATTTTTTAATAATTATGCGCGTTATATTAGTAATAAATAAAAAGACAATAAATAAAATTTTATGTTTTTTTATTAATTCCAAATTTATAGTCCACTTCATCTTTATCAAATACATTGTTTAAATAGTCTAATAACCATAGTTTTATTGAGACTACATTAGAAATGGCGAATACAAGTCGTCTTCTCTTGCAAAAGATGTGATTGATACATCCAGATTGATAATCACATATTTCCTTGAGTGAATGACATCCATAAATTTCTATATTGGAAATGGATCTGAAAGTACCAAAAGTATCACGTAAGTATCACAATAGTATCACAAAAGTATCACACAAGTATCGTAAAAGTATCAAAAAAGTATCATAAATGTATAAAAGTTAAGTACTCACAAGTTTGGTAAATATTTTTTTAACCATTGCTTTTTCTGCTCTCCCTTTACGTAAAGTTTTTCTACTCCTTGTGAGCAAATTTCAAAAATTTTTTGCATATTATCATAAGAAATATCTCCGCTATCCTACGCTAATCTAGCTGTGCATTTTTCTTCTTTATTAATTAAAGTGATAGACAGTTTCATTAAAGTGATAGACAGTTGGAAAAGCAGTTTTTTTCAAATTAAGAAAACTGACTTCCTTTAAAATAAAAGAGTCGGATGCTGCTCTTTGAAATCCTTGAATATCACAGATATAAACATTCTCCTCAGGACATGGTAATAAAATATTTCTAAACATTATATCATAATCACGCGCTCTAGCCATATTTCAATTCTTGAGTTCGTCACACGACAGAGGACAATTTTAGAATGGAAACGAAAGGTCTAGCATCCTGATTTTAAGGCAAGAAACTCAGTCTATTGCTCTTCAGGATTGGGTGTAGTAAAAGATAATTTTCTGCCACTCTTCGACCCTTTTATCGATTCTAGTACTCAACCAATAGCAAGCTGTGGAGTCAAACTCGTTAAAATTCATCCCTTCTCTGAGAAGAATCTCTCTTCAAATTTGATTGGTTCAAAAAAGCAAAAATTTCACTACTAGCATTTTTCCCCCTCCATCTTACAGACTTATGCTTATAAAAGCGGGAAGATTTTGCGCACTTGTTAGTTCGTTTTCCACGGTAGCATTCAGATTGTAATACTAAATATAACTACAATGGAGCAGATGGAACGTAGTATACAAGCGCTTCGAGAAACATTACAAAGTATCCATGAATTGAATAATTCAGACATTCACTATTTGTTTGATGTATGGAATTCCACCATAAAGGAATTAAACGAAAAAATTCATGAATCAAACCTCACACGTGGAGAAAAACAGAAATGTCAAACTTGTATGGCACATCTATCACAGATTCAAGTTGAATTCGAACATCATCTTCAGCGAGGAGGCGCTCTATAAGAAACTAAAGCATGAGTTGAATGATGTGATGTTCTGTCGGCTTTCCAAAATCGAATAAGAACCGGCGTAGTAGCCAATATAAGTCATGTAGATATTCTAAGTTTTATGAATGATGCAGAAAAGATTTTTAAAGAAAAAGTACAAGAAAGCTTACATGATTATAACACTGTAAAAGTAAATTCTGATTTCATTTCAGAATTTTCTATGCAAAAAAATAGAGAAGAAACTGTAGATATAATATATTTCACTATTGAATGTTCTGCAATTTATACATTAACAACCATAAAAGAATGGTTTAGAGAAAATATCAAAGATCCAATTTTTGCACAACTAGAAGAATTTCAAGAAAAGGATTCTGGGTGGACATTAAAGAGTATTATAAGTTTGTGCATAAATATAAAAAAATATTCTCCAGTTAAAGGGAGCTCATATGTTCCTCTCCCCAAATTTATAGAAGTGAAAAAATCATGTATTAATGTTCAGAACAATAATAATGAATGTTTTAAGTATGCAATACTTTTAGCATTATATCTCTGTGCAACTAATGCTCATAGAGTAAGTAATTATCTCCCATATGCAAACATGCTCAATTTTGGTGACATAGAATTTCCTATCAAAATAAAAGATGTATCAAAATTTCAAAAGCTTAATAATGATATTTCTATAAACGTGCATATGCTTAGGATGTTTGGACAGAAGCATGAAGTATCACCTTGTTACATGTAACGGGGCAATTTGGCCTTAGCGTGGCGACCACGGTTTGTCGCCGCGTCACCGAGTCTTACCTGCGTCTTTAAATGCTACCCGGCGTAGCTCCTCGGCGATCCGCCTACTGCGTCTAATATCTAGTCAAATGCTTCGAATACAAATGTGTGATGCGCCCGAGCATCACACTTACCGTGCAAATATCAATACTTTTCGGATTCGGACAGAAGGACGGAGTGAGAACACGGGGAAAATGAACACTCGGAAGTTAACAATAGAAAAATGAGTCTCAGACTCGTATATTATGAAATAACGGAAATAAATATAATCGTCCGCATCAATGGTCGCACGCGCGACAGCGGAAAGAAATTCGCTCGCACTTGAACAAAGAAGGAACGAGTATTCCGTGGCGGGGAATACCCGGTCAACGGCGACTTTGCCAAGAATGTATGCTGTGTAAAATTCGACTTACAGTCGTGCGAAGCACGCGTGGCTTCCTCCGCACTCAAACACGAGCCGCTGCTCTTCTACGGGATTCGCTCTCAAGTCCTCGAGGATAGCTCGGAGAAGGCGTCCCTTCTCCAGCACAAGAATGGAGTTGATCCTCAATCACCTTGAGTTCTCGCCGGATAAGATACAGCGTCGCTCGGGCACAACGGTGGCCTTGCACTAGGTATAAATTTCACGCGAAGCACGCACCGACGCGGTCAAATCGAATCTAGTCAGTGTGGCGCGCGAGCCTTCTCCTACTCTTTTCCCGCGCATCCCTTACCTCACCACAGCAGCGACACCTGCTGTCGTGCGACACCAACGAGCGCGCGATATTCAAATATCGTCGCCTAACCTCTCGTTACACCCCCTTTCCAGACGCTGCGTAGCTTACGAAACAGCTCTACACAGTCACACGATCGTACATCAATCCGGGATAACATGAATAAACACAGGAAAAAGGTTAAAGATCATAAATGCAATACATATGACAAATGAAATAAAGGAAATGAAAGAAACTATTTATTTTATGATTTGACTCGAAAAAAAAACTTTAATTCTTTCCCGTGCTCTTCAATATTTCAGCGTGTGTGGCACGCTCCGGGCAAGTCTTGGTGTTCTGCACACCCGGATAGCCACATACATAACATTTGCCCTCCAATTTCTTCTTCTGCAGGTACGCCATGCGTGCCTCCATCTTACTCCTTTCCATTTCTTCCCACATGCGAGCTGAGGATAGTTGCTCCAGCAATCTGCTCACTCGCGTGACCTCCCGTCTCTCCTCTTCCTTCAATGGTATAATTATTCTAAATAGCCGGTGTCTCGAACTCACGGTGTTCCTTTTCGGGGCTACGCCATACAAATATTAAATTAAAATCAACTACATCCTGCAGCACCGAGAGGTTTTGTTTACGGGTGTAGTCGAGTCAATGACGTAAGTTTTGGCGTGTCAGCAATTATTTTCTAGACATACTTTTAAAGTTTAATTAATTTATTTATAATTCTTTATTTAGCCGTTCTTTAGTACACACCAATATGGTCTGCATATAAGCCTTCAAGTAAATTTATTGTTAATCTTGGTAATGTCAATTATATTATTGGTTTCAATATAATTATTTTCTTTATGTTATTATTGTAAATTAAAATGTTTGTAATAGTTGTATAACGTAGCCCCGAAGAGGAACTCCAATATTTAGATTAAATATACCATTGGCTCGAACAGGTGATTAAATTATTTCTTCTAATTCAACACATCGAATGATAGAGGCATTTTTAAAAAAAATTTTTCATGATGTGAGAAAAATCTGCTATTTTTACAAGGAAACCTATAATAGGAATTTTTACACAAAATTTTTCAGAATAACGGTTAAAAATATATACACACTTTTCTGTACAATATATTTTCTTTTTTTTACTATGCAAATAATTTTGTGTATTAATATTTATACAAGTTTGTGCAGAATAATATTTGTGCGCTACCAATTTGTTTCGAAATCGATACATTAATGATACGAGAAATATTTATGAAATATTCTACATAGATTCTTTATGAATTCATAAAATGAATTTGCATTCTATTTTCTTATAAGTTTGTGTAAGTTTCTGTATAAAAAATCCTATACAGTTGTTTGCAGAAAACTATACGGAGATATTTATAGATTTGCTATCACTATTCTGTGCACCAGCCTCTACAGATTTTTTATAGATTTTTTCGTAAAGGGATATCTACGGCTACGATAGAAGTCCTGTTGAACCTCTCACAACTTGTGAACTCATAAGGTAATAAGAGCTGAGGTTCTCAAAACATGCACCAGGCTGAGGGCATGGAGATGTGAGCTCTTCTGGGATAAGGAGCTTGCAAAAAAGATCCTATATGGTAGAGGAATGTTCGACTACGATAAGATGATGGAAAGGCTTCTTTTTAACAAACTGTATAAGGTCTTTCGCTAGCCTTGGAAGAACTGGAAGACACACGAACTGCTTAGAACAGGTAGGGTGGGGTTCATGGATGGCTCAAAGACTGAGGTAGGTGTAGGGGTCCGAGAGCGGAAAACGGGAGTTTGGCACGAAATCTTGTGCTCCCTCTCTCATGCAACGGATTTATAAGTGGAAATAAGGGCTATTAGGGAATGCACTTATAGTCCGGGAGTCAGGGACTTCCAAAGCATCTTATCAGAAAGTTCGCGCAAGAGTTTATTTAATTTCTGAAATATATCCTTAGCCACATACTGACAATAGCCCTAAAGTCTCGACTTCGGACCCGATCGGGAACATTGTTATTATTGCAAATTAAGTTACCAAAATGCATTTTTCTTCCGTTTTTCTTGATTAACTTTTTTGTTACTCAATTTACGCAAAAACAGGTAGGGGCAAAAGTTGCTCAGCATTGAATTTTCTATAAGAAACATATATTCCGAAATGCAAAATTAATGTTTTTCCCGGCTAAATTATTAAATAAAAAAAATTTTTTTTTCAATTTTCACATTGCCATGATTTTTGTGAAATATGATCTTTATTTATCGGATTAGCCCTCAAAGATGACTTTTAGTACAGACAACGTAAAAATTGAAGCCGGATCTCGATATCTTAAAATGGTGTCTTGTTGCAAAATTATTTAGCCGAAAAGTTCAAATTGATGTCCAATTCGATCCAGGAACGATAATTGAATCAAACTATGTTTAATCGACAGCTTACGACGTAATTAACAAACGGCAAAAATAAATTTTCTTGATATTAATATTTAGCAACATTTCTAATAAAAATTTTTTTTTATTTCGGTCAATTTTAGAGTGAGAGAATCGCGGCAAAATGCATCTTGAAGTACATAAAAAACCATGAATTTTCATATAAATTTTGTTAAGATCGGACCAATAGGAGCCCAGATACAAAATTTTTTTCAACCGACGATTACGCCGAAACTACTTGATATTTCAAGTTGAAATTTGGTACAGTGCTTGCTGAAATCATACTCTAAATGATTTCAGCAAGCACTGTGTCATTATTTAAATTTCAATTAGAAATATCAAGTAGTTTCGGCGTAATCGTTGGTTAAAAAAATTATTGTATCTCGGCTCCTATTGGTCCGATCTTAACAAAATTGATATGAAAATTCATGGTTTTTGACGTACTTTAAAATACATTTTGCCGCGATTCTCTAACTCGAAAAGTGTCCAAAATAAAAAAATTTTTTATTAAAAATGTTGCTAAATATTAATATTAAGAAAATTTGTTTTTACCGTTTCTTAATTACGTCATAAGCTGTTGATTAAACGCAGTTGGATTCAATTATCGTTCCTGGATCGAATTTGACATCAATTTGAACTTTTCGGTTAAATAATTTTGCAACAAGAAGCCATTTTAAGATATCGAGATCGGGCTTCAATTTCTATGTTGTCTGTACTAAATGTCATCTTTCTGGGCTAATCCGATAAATAAAGATCATATTTCATAAAAACCATGGTAATGTGAAAATTGAAAAAAATTTTTTTTATTTAACAATTTAGCTGGGAAAAACATTAATTTTTTTATTGAGGAATATATGCATCTTATAGATTCAATTCAATGCTGATCAACTTTTATCCCTACCTTTTTTTGTGTAAATTGAGTAACAAAAAAGTTAATCAAGAAAAACTGGAAAAAAATGCATTTTGGTAACTTAATTTGCAATAATAAGAATGTTCCCGATCGGGTCCGAAGTCGAGACTTTAGGGCTATTGTCAGTAAGTGGCTAAGGACATATTTCAGAAATAAAATAAACTCTTGCGCGAACTTTCTGGTGAAATCCTAGGACTCCTGGACTATAAATGGATGCAGGTAAGGAGCACAAGAGCGGTGTGGAATGATTTACTTAGACAGTAAGGCGGCACTTCAGCCTTGGGTGCGATCAATGTCAACTTTAAGGACGTAATGGGATGCAGAAGGACCTATAACCTGGATGAACTGGTGAAATGTAATGGAGTTAGTTTGGTTTCGAAACCTGGGTACTCGGGGACTATAGATATAATAATAACAAGGCAGACAGGCTCATGGGTAGGGGCTCTAGCAACCCACATGCAAAGTACTGTAGGGTAGTTGTACCCACCTGTGAGCTGAATAGGATCATATAGTTCTGGTTGAATGGGAAATGAAGGAATGCATCGTGCCTCAGCTTTCGTGGGCACTAGGCATAGATAGTGAGGGATCCTTTTCATTGAGCTAGAGGGACTATGAAAGTGCGAGCTTAAATTTGTCCTCGATATAATTAGGACAATCAAAAGGAGATTGCGGTAGGGCAAAGGAGATATGGCACAATGAGTTAGCTTGAATGCTCGATAGGCATGTCACCAAACAGACGCCGCCGTCACCAATTCCGAAAACGCATTTGAATAAGTCGCGTATTGTTTTCACAACATGATTTTTATTTATAATATAAATTTAATTTTTTCTAAGTTACATAATCGTGTGCGAGGTGGATTAATGTTTACAGGTATTTTATTTTAATTTTCAGTAAGCGATGAATCAAATTGTATAGATAATGCAGTGACAATACAATGCAACATAAACAATTTATGGGGAATAATAAACTATAATTAATTACATTTTTAAGAATATATTCTGTGTTATGCAAGACACTTTTTACATAAGAGTTGATACTAAGGCATGAGAGTTAAATGAAATATTGTTTTATAAATTGTAATGTATTGCAAATAATTGTATTCTAAAACATTAGTGATTTTTTTTCTTATTTTTTTGATTATTCACACGCACATACATATACATTTAAATATTCACACCACCACGCATACATATGCTTTAACATGCTTATAATGGTTACCTATTATCTTTTGATACATTTTTCTTCGAACTTATTGAATATCTGTTTAACATTAGATGGTACCACAATGTAAAATATTCGAATGTAAGGAATGTAAGGAGAAGGACATAAAGAATGTTATAGGTACATCCATCATATGAATTTATGAACAAGTGTATAATTTT
Organism: Philotrypesis tridentata; assembly: GCA_018906965.1. Classification (NCBI taxonomy): domain Eukaryota; kingdom Metazoa; phylum Arthropoda; class Insecta; order Hymenoptera; family Pteromalidae; genus Philotrypesis; species Philotrypesis tridentata. The sequence goes on from JACCIB010000282.1 coordinate 67,512, forward strand.
GGCTTAACATATTCTTATTATTCATCGAGTTTCATTCTATGGTAACGGTACGACAACTTGTACATATGAAACAGGAAAATAACCTGTTTGTCCATTTACTGTGCCTTCAAACCAATTATCATCTATCTTCTTAACCAAGGTAATTGTGTCATTTTCCTAAAAAATTAAGGAATTTTATTTCTGTTATAAATTCCACAGTAAAGGAATTATAAATTATTATACCAGATATTAATATGAAATAGTACTAATTATATATACATATTATATATATATATATATATATATATATATATATTTCTGTAACTTACTTTTCCGGGAATTTTGTTTTCCGGGACAATGTTTCTTAAAAAAATAACCATCCGTACCCCTCCCGCGCCCTCGGGAGTGATCCCGGAAACATAGGTTACATCTATTTTTTTCCGGGCAGTCCCGGAATCTTGCCAAAATCCCAGAAAAGTGGGTTAGATGCTAAGATTCGTCTCGGAAACAGTGGTTACATCAATTTATATGTATCCTTTATGTATTATATACTTGTAAGGAAAAGTGCTGGCCTCAACCCCCTCGTGCTCCCCCTCACTGTCCTAACTCAAAATAACGTAAAAATATGTCATTTTTACGTTACTTTTTGGTCGGCTACCCCCCCTTTCTGCGCCCCCCTCACACCTTTCAAAAGGTTCCCCCCTTCATTTCCTCCTTCAAAAGGCTCGATTTACGAGTCATGGAAAAGGTTGCTAAAATTCTCTGTGGATCGTTACATTGTACCATTTTATCAAATCAAAAAGCGCGTCCCGTAAGATTTTTAAAAGACTTATAATCATTTGGAGCATAGATATACACATTTATTTCAAGTCGATTTCAAATTATATTTATAGTGAAAATTGGTGGTGAAAAAATCTGTCATGCTGTTAGAAACTTTATAACCTTTAGATATACGTGTATATGCGAATTCTGTTTCGCCGTAATTCGAACATCGTGAATCGCGCATAGGAACCTGCAGCAACTTCATGGTTATGGTTGTTTTTTTTATTTTAGTTTTCCGCTTACAGCTGTCGGATGGACGGACCTGAACCTGATCCAAATTTTATTAACTTATCAGATGATAAAAATTTATCTGTTGCTCAAGAAAGCAAAATTAATTTTAATTCTATGTATACTAAATTGAATAATGAACAAAAATTAATATTTGAAAATGTTCCAAATAACAGTTACACTATGTTTTTCATTAACGGTCCAGGAGAATCAGGAAAAACATTTCAATACAAGACATTAATTCGTTACTTTTTATCATTACAAAAAAAATTGTATCAATGGCTTGGACAGGTATTGCATCTATCTTACTACCAATGGGCATAACAAGTCATAGAGTATTCCGTTTACCTTTAAATTTAGATAGTATTGAAATTGCATGTATAAAATTAGCATCAGATAAGAGAAAATTAAGAGAAGCAGATGTATTATTTGAGATGAAGCATCAATGTTTCCTAAAAAAGCATTGGAGATCGTTGATAAAACACTTAAAGATATACGTAACAATAATATATCATTTGGAGGTAATTTAATAATATTAGGAGGTGATTTTCGACACGTACTTCCAGTCGTCACAAACAGTTCCGAAAATACTATTGTTGAAGAAACTATAAGATATTCTTCATTATGGCCTTCTTTTAAAATTTTTAAATTGAAGCAAAATGTTTGTTCAAAATATGAAGAATTCTCATCACTTTTATTAGATTTAGGAGATGGTAAAATAAATTCTTTTAAAATTTCAAATACTTGGAAAACAAATAATGCTTGTTCAAAAATCTATAGTGATATAAATAAATACAAAAACAGTATTAAATATTTAACCTAAATATATATTTTGATTAAAACAGTGTTAAATATAATAATGTCGATAAGTTGATTTTGTGTGAATTAAGATTACTTTACAATTACGTAAACACGATTAGCAGAATTCAATTCAATAAGTATTCAGTTTTATTTTAATATCTATATCAGTACAATATAATTAAACTTTTTGTAAAATGATTCTTTGTTTAAATGTTTCTATTTTTTTCAGATATTTTCTATTTCCATTGAGAGTTTACACAACTATCAAGTTATATAGGGAAGAAATTCCTGTGACAAGCTAGTGAAGTGAAAAAATGATATATAAATATATTGTATATATACAATTTTATGAATTTATTCTTTGTTTTTAAATGTTATCTTTTGTTTTTTCAGATTTTTACAAGTTTCTCATGGGAGGTTATACGCTGCAACGTCCTACGACGTTATTTATTTTTAATCTTTGAGTTACAAATTTTAAACTAGTTTTCAAAATTCAAAACATCAAGAGGATTATGATGTTCATTTCGAAACGTTATATTTTGAATGCGTGCTGTAATTTTGTAACACAAGTCAGCAGTGTTACTTATTCGGCAATCGCTATACTTGTAAAACTGATTAATAAGCGTTATACTTTAAGAATCGGTCAACGTATTCGGGCTTTAAAAGAGTCGAATTGGCCTCATTTTAATTAGTCTCGTGTTTAAGTCCGAACTCCGTACCTCGCGGTTCGTAAAGGCGCGGAGCATTTAATTGTACTTCCAAGTACTGAATTGTGAATTTAAGAAGCAAATATATTTTCAATTATACTCGAAAAGAAAACTGAGAGTGAATTATTATAAAGCAACCTGTCACGTATAATCCAAACAAGACGAACAAGCAGAAAGAAAAAGACGAGGACAGCAGAAGCAGCAAAATAAGTCAAGTGAAGCAGAAAAAGGTAAGTCGAAATAAATATACTAAAATACATATAGTCCGAGAGTCAGGGAGTTCAAAACCTTATTACCAGGAAGTTCGTGCAAGAGTTTATTTTATCGCTGAAATATGTTGGTAGCCACTTACTGAAAATAGCCCTAAAGTCTCGACTTCGGCCCCGATCGGGAACATTCTTATTATTGCAAATTAAGTTACCAAAATGCATTTTTTTTCCGTTTTTCTTGATTAACTTTTTTGTTACTCAATTTACGCAAAAACAGGTAGGGGCAAAAGTTGATCAGCATTGAATTTTCTATAAGACACATATATTCCGAAATGCAAAATTAATGTTTTTCCCGGCTAAATTGTTAAATAAAAAAAATTTTTTTTCAATTTTCACATTGCCATGGTTTTTGTGAAATATGAGCTTTATTTATCGGATTAGCCCTCAAAGATGACTTTTAGTACAGACAACGTAAAAATTGAAGCTGGATCACGGTATCTTAAAATGGTGTCTTGTTGCAAAATTATTTAGCCGAAAAGTTCAAATTGATGTCCAATTCGATCCAGGAACGACAATTGAATCAAACTATGTTTAATAGACAGCTTACGACGTAATTAACAAACGGTAAAAATAAATTTTCTTAATATTAATATGTAATATTTAATAATATTAATATTAATATTATAAAATTTCTTTTTATTTCGGTCAATTTTGGAGTGAGAGAATCGCGGCAAAATGCATCTTGAAGTACATAAAAAACCATGAATTCTCATATAAATTTTGTTAAGATCGGACTAATAGGAGCCGAGATACAAAAATTTATTCAACCGACGATTACGCCGAAACTACTTGATATTTTAAGTTGAAATTTGGTACAGTGCTTGCTGAAATCATACTCTAAATGATTACATTTTACCCAATAGCTCTACATGCTTTAGTTCGTCTAAAACGACCGACGAAACATATGAACTCAGCGCGCGCGGCCGCGCCGTTGCTCCGGCCGAGCGGCGCGGTGGTGGGTGGAAAGCCGCGCGGCGGCGAACAGAATTCATACACCTTAGTTGCAATTTGATTATCTCGGTAACCAAAGCTACTATTCCAATAAATTTTTTTTTTCATTTAACGTGTTTTTTTCTCAGCTTTAACGTCATACTAATTAAGTTATCATAGGTACAATGCAAATACCGCAAATTACCAATTCTTTTGAAAAAGAATCTTTTTTGGCTACATACACAACATTTGTACGCATGCATTGTACTGCTATAATCATAAAAATATATAAATTTATCATATAAAGGTTGGGTAGCGTAATATATGCCATTAAAGGTTGTGTATGTAGTCAAAAAAGATTCTTTTTCAGAAGAATTGGTAATTTGCGGTATTTGCGTTGTGCCTATGATAACTTAATTAGTATAACGTTAAAGCTGAGAAAAAAACACGTTAAATGAAAAAAAAATTTATTGGAATAGTAGCTTTGGTTGCCGAGATAATCAAATTGCAACTAAGGTGTATGAATTCTGTTTGCCGCCGCGCGGCTTTCCCCCCACCACTGCGCCGCTCGGCCGGAGAAACGGCGCGGCCGCGCGCGCTGAATTCATATGTTTCGTCGGTCGTTTTAGATAAACTAAAGCATGTAGAGCTATTGGGTAAAATGTAATCATTTAGACTATGATTTCAGCAAGCACTGTGCCAAATTTCAACTTGAAATATCAAGTAGTTTCGGCGTAATCGTCGGTTGAAAAAATTTTTGTATCTGGGCTCCTATTGGTCCGATCTTAACAAAATTTATATGAGAATTCATGGTTTTTTATGTACTTCAAGATGCATTTTGCCGCGATTCTCTCACTCCAAAATTGACCGAAATAAAAAAAATTTTTATTAGAAATGTTGCTAAATATTAATATTAAGAAAATTTATTTTTACCGTTTGTTAATTACGTCGTAAGCTGTCGATTAAACATAGTTTGATTGAATTATCGTTCCTGGATCGAATTGGACATCAATTTGAACTTTTCGTCTAAATAATTTTGCAACAAGACGCCATTTTAAGATATCGAGATGCGGCTTCAATTTTTACGTTGTCTGTACTAAAAGTCATCTTTGAGGGCTAATCCGATAAATAAAGATCATATTTCACAAAAACCATGGCAATGTGAAAATTGAAAAAAAAAATTTTTTTTATTTAATAATTTAGCCGGGAAAAACATTAATTTTGCATTTCGGAATATATGTTTCTTATAGAAAATTCAATGCTGAGCAACTTTTGCCCTTACCTGTTTTTGCGTAAATTGAGTAACAAAAAAGTTAATCAAGAAAAACGGAAGAAAAATGCATTTTGGTAACTTAATTTGCAATAATAACAATGTTCCCGATCAGGTCCGAAGTCGAGACTTTAGGGCTATTGTCAGTAAGTGGCTAAGGACATATTTCAGAAATAAAATAAACTCTTGCGCGATCTTTCTGGTGAAATCCTAGGACTCCCGGACTAATATCGTAGTGGGTAACGAGACTAAATCCAGCCACTCATAATAACTCAATACGCGCTAGCAATAAACAATTAAAAAGTCTATCTTCCCTCAAATACATGTCCTACCTATGAGGTGAGAGTGTAGGTGGGACATAACGCCATCATACATCATTGGTGAATATTGAAAAAAAAAATTAGTGCAGCATTTTGAGTCAAGAAAGTCTATAATATAATATACTAAAAAAAAAAAAATAATACACTATACAATAGCTGGAATATTTATCAAGTTTAGACAAGCAAAAAGAAGGTTCCTGTGACGAAGTGAAATTAGTGAAATTAGTAGAAAAATATTTTGGTTCAAGAATTATTTATAAAAAATGACGGACGAACTCAATTGACAAGAATAATAAACGTATCCATTTAATAATGAATCACTAAATATATGAACTTTAACAACTTTTATTCACTGTAATCAAATTTCATGTTTAAAAAGTGTTTCTGACGTAAAATTTATTATGGTTACGTATTCATAAATTATTTATAAGAAATGCCGGTAGAACTCAATTGACAAGAATGGTAAAAATGTATCTATTTAATAATGGGTTACTAAATATATGAACTTTGACAACTTTGATCCAGTGTAATAAAATTTTATGTTTAAAAAGTTTCTGTCGTAATATTTATTATGGTTACATAATATAAAATAACAAGATTACAAAAATAATTAAAAAAGTTATAATTGCCATGGTTCATACTGCCTATAGGACAAAGTTTGCTAATTATTAAGATTGCACGCTCAAAATAAGCAAAGATTGAAGTTTAAAAAATTTAAAATCACTCTTCCCTTTATTCCAGCAACCATTCTCTTTTATTCTAGCCAACTCTCCCTTCATCCAGGTTACCCCTCTCCTTCATACAAAACGACTTCATCAAAAATATAATTTTTATCAATTGTTAATGGATATAATCGGTTGAGGTTCTTGGTAGAGATTATTGTCAAATGAATACATTTGTTTATAGCGGACATTGTGTTATATATTTATTTTAATTCTTTAAACAGTAAAATAAAGTTTAAATTAAAAAAGTTCAATAAGAAGTTAAGTTCAGATAGTTTCAAATATAACTGTTATGTGCCGATGCCGAACGACTAAATCGGCAACGTCGCATAACGCACAAGATATTAGAGATGTGCACTAAGTATGCGCCTAACTGTCGCCAAGTCGAACAAAGACAAGCGATAACGGTACTTCTCCTCCAGCCCTCGAAACGCTGACCAAGCGCTTCGCCCTCCCATGCGCCGCCGGACTTCACCCGAAGTTCACGAGTGCAAGAGAGAGCGAAGTAGCTAATGAATCGAAGAGAGGGATGCGGGAGAGGTAAGAACAATTAGTGGGAGAGAAAGTGACGCGCTGTCTCCCATGCATAATTGCGCGTCCTCTGGCAGAGCGTCTTGAGCCACCGAGCGGACTCGACGTGTTTCCTTCAATTTAGTATTTTCGTGTATTTTCCATTTTTGTTCTCATAGAGGCCCGAGTGGCATTTGTTCAATTGTTTTGGTATTTGAATAAATAATCGTTCGGGTAATAGACTATTTATATCGTCATAATTCGCACGGTCTACAATTTTGCATCGTTTCCAAATAAACCAACTCCAAGCGCACAATCATTCGTGGACGCTGCCGTTGGGATAACGCAAATTACGCTTCCATTTTTTGCACTGAATTGGACTATCTAGCCCAGCTGATTCACTCTACAAAACCAAGGTAAGAATTTAAATAAATTTACTAATATGCTGTGCGTCCCCTCAATATATATTGTTTAACCTCGTTATAGTTTTTCCGATTGCGCTGATTTTGAAGCGCGGCTAGGCACGTCTGTGTGCTTCTCGAGTTGCGCGCTCCGCTATCTCTAACATTTCGCGTCAAAGCTTTGTGCGCGAACTTAACAATAACATATATATACAAGTATTTGTGCTTGTTGGCTTTATCGATCTCTCCGAGGCAATCATGTGGAAAAGAGTTAGAATAAAAAGGCCCTTTTCTTATATCATCAATGTTTCGGCGAACATTGTCGCCCTCATCAGGACAATATCCGAGCTGTCGTGATTTTTGTACATCTCAATGATGTTTTTCCCCCCGGCTATTTAATAGCGGGGGACGAGAGACGCCGAGCGACACCGTTATTATTTATATTTCTCTGTCGGCTAATTTCTCAGAAGTGAGAAATTAGCCGACAGAGAAATATAAATCAGAAGTGAGAAATTAGCCGACAGAGAAATATAAATCAGAAGTGAGAAATTAGCCGACAGAGAAATATAAATCAGAAGTGAGAAATTAGCCGACAGAGAAATATAAATCAGAAGTGAGAAATTAGCCGACAGAGAAATATAAATAATAACGGTGTCGCTCGGCGTCTCTCGTCCCCCGCTATTAAATAGCCGGGGGGAAAAACATCATTGAGATGTACAAAAATCACGACAGCTCCGATATTGTCCTGATGAGGGCGACAATGTTCGCCGAAACGTTGATGATATAAGAAAAGGGCCTTTTTATTCTAACCCTTTTCCACATGATTGCCTCGGAGAGATCGATAAAGCCAACAAGCACATTAAACAACTACCGAGGGATATAGTCATATTTAGATTGTGTGACATACACATCTAAAATATATTATACAAGTATTTGTTGAACTAATTTAATGAATTATTTGTTCTAATTTGTTGAACTATTTTAATTAATTCTAACTTTTAAATTAAAAACTAAACAATATTCAAAGCCAAGCGAGCATTAGCGAGCGAGGTAACTCTGGCTAGTGAATAAATTAAAATCGAAAAGAACTAAACGAATATCACAAAGTTTTCTTTGAAAATGTCAGCTCATGGTTTGAGGAGACTGATTGCTGTGCATCGGTTAACAAAATTGTGAGACTTCGTAAGTGAAATGTGAACATACTCTTGTTGTCTAGTCACGGATATGTACAGCTACTGAGAAGGACGGATTTTGGACATGACTCCGCATCAAAATTGATAGACAGTGGAAGCGATTGATTGCTGTGCATCGATTGCGGAAACTGATAAATAAAATAATTTGAAAAATATAATAATTTGATAAATATAATAATTTGATAGATTTAATAATCTGAAAAATCAAGAATAAAATATCAATCTGGAATGTGGGTATGATCTGAAATCTGAATCCTGACTTGAATCTCGCGATACTTGTTGTACGATACGTGAGAGAATAGTCTGATGGATACGCGAGAGAATATGGTCTGAATGACCATAGTTCTAAGGTAAAATTGAATTTCAGAGATCCGATTGATGAGTAGTTAGAGCAGGAGATAGTCATCGGGGCGATAGACTATATCGGATCTAAAGGTGGGAAACTTCTAATTAATGGTCGACTCTACCGACAGGTGTTCGATCTGAGTCGGTCATCCGATGATACAAGAGGAAACCAGGATGAAGAGAGAAGAGAAGCTGATCCAGTGAAGAGTAAAGAAGAGGGAGATGGGCTGAGCGTAGTGCTAGATAGGATAGAGAGTAAGGAAAATCCAAAAATTAAATCGAACGAATTACTTTGAAATAGCTTTGATATGTATGGTACCGAGAATAATGTGATAAAATCAAAAAGTAGATTAAAAGCTCAGGAAGATGAAAATGATGAGAGAGAAGTGAGTGAGAATGAGAATGAAAGTGAGAATGAAAGTGGAGATGAGAGCCCCCAAATAAAAAGACTCAGATTGAATGATAAAAAGTGTACAGGTAATAAAACTGAAATCTTTAATGATACAGGTAAACTTGATAAATGTATGGGCTTACGAGACGAGTTTAGACGAGAAACTGAGACTATGAAGAACGAAGTTAGGAAAATTTGCACAAGTGCTATAAAACAGATTAATGAGGCCGTTCAGTCAGCAGTAAAATTGTGCATGGAAATCAAGCTGGACGAGACCAAGTTGGTAGATAACACCAATCAGCTGTTCATACAGCAATCACAGCTACTGAACAATGGGCAAAATATGATTTCGAGCCAGAGAGAACGAAAGGAGCCCTCTAACGTGATGAGCCGAGAGGACGAGATCATGAGACGAGAGCAAGAGATGAGGAGACGAGAGGAAGAGTTAGAAAAGAGAGAAAACCTGCTGAAAAAGAGACGAGACACCTTTGAACAAGTGGAAAAGAAGTAGGAAAATTTACAGATAATTTAAGTAATAAATTAAGCGAAATAACAAATAGTATATCTGTGCTTGAAAATAGAAAACCTGAAAATGTAACAAAGGTGCGGGAAAAAAGAATTCAGAATTAAAATTGTTAACTAAACGATTGGAAATGTTAGAAAAACAAAATGGCAATACTAGCTGAGAGAATTCAAGTAGAAGTTGTAAATAGAGAATCGGGAAATAGAAGAGAATATAAATTGACTGATAAAGTTAAATTCGAACATTTCATGGATTATCTAAATTCTGAATTAAGAACCAGTGATTTGTTGTACGTAATAGATCAAAATGTATTACCGAGAAAAGAATATGATCAAACAACGAAAGAAATCCATAAACATAAAATTCGAGATATAATAATAAATGCAATAGATTCTTATTATTATAGAAAAGTAGCAAATGTTAAAGACCCGATTGAGATTTTAGAAAAGATTAGAGAACTAAAAAAATGTGAGGTGAACTTAATGGCCAGAACTCTTAAACAATAAATACATAATATCAAATATGTTCCAAATGAAGAAAAAACTACTGGTAAGAAAAAGCTATTCTAGGATAGGTATGAGGATATTTTCAGAAACTATGAAAACATCATAAATGCGGAACCTATTTCTGAAGAAGAGAAAAAAGACTGATTCTACAATGCAATAGTGACGAGTGTACATTCAGTACACACAGTCAACTTCCTGTTCAAATCACAACATAATAGAGATATGAGTTACGGTGATCTGAAATCGTATTTAATACAGGTAGAAGCAGAGAAAACTGTAGGAAGTGCACCTATACCCGCCGCATTTGTGACGAGCGTGAAACACAAGGAGATGAGGTGTTGCGACGACAATGGACACATAGGTAGAAACTGCCCTCTTCTGCCTGGAGCGAGGAAATGCTATAGATGTGGCAAATTCGAGAATCATCAGAAATTCTGAGCAGAGACGAGAAATGTACGTAAAAGAAAATTATAATAAAAATAATAGCGGTAGCAATAGAGGAATATATAGAGGAGCGAGACGCGGATACAGAGGAAACTGTGGTAGTAATAGATATGCGAATAATTATAAGAGCGATTATGTAAACAGAGGGAAGGGAAATTTCAGTAAAAGAAATTCGAGAGGTAGATTTAGTCCAGCGAGAGGTAGATCAGGATATAGAAATCAAGGAAATAAGAATCAGGCTGAACAACAGAAGCAAGTCAAGACCGAAGATGCACGACAAGACAAAGATGAGTCAATTGCGTTGATAACAAGTTTTCCTATTGATAAACAGATAAGAAAATGTGATGCGAAAATAGACGAGAATATATTCAGGTTTATAGAAAAATTCATAGCCGATTCGGGTGCAACTGAATATTTAGCGAATACGAAAATAATATTTAAAGTCTTAGATAAATACGAATATAGTTTTATTAAGAGCGCGAACAAAGATTCGAATGCTGATATGAGGACTGAAGGAAAAGGAGATGTGGAATGTGTGACAAGTGCAAATGAGAGAGTAATTTTGAATGATATAATATATGCTGAATAGTTGTCTGAAACCTTCTATCTTTAAGGAAATTTGTTATAAAGGATTAAGTATACATTTGGATAATAATATAATAGATATTCATGATCCAGTTTCTGAAGAAACCTTGATATCAGGTTTATATAAGAAACCCTATTGGATTGTCGAGTGTGAAATCGATGGAATTGAAAAAGTAAAATAAATAAAACAGTAGCATGTTTAGCCATGACCGACGATGAACATGGACCAAGATACGCAACGCGAAATGTAACGAGAAGGCGAACGAGGTCGATGAGAGTTACGATGAGAACACATAGACGAAGAAAAATGAAATGGACATTTCAAGTTCAAAGAAAGAAAACTACGAACCTGCAAAACTAATGAAAGAAATCAGAGATGAGCCAAAATGTGACATTCAGACAGAAAAGAGAGAGAAAGAGACTGAGAAAATAGAAATGAGAATTTCGAACTTTGATGAGTCACTGTGGGACAGAAAATTCAGTGATACTGCAGAAATAAAGTGTACAGATATTGTAGATAACGAGATTCTGAACAAGTCTAATCAGAATAAATTCAGAAAAAATAATTGTGCACTTTTGTAGCATGTGAGGATGGGCCATGCATCTTTGAAATATTTCAAGGAGCTGCAGAAAAATTTTCCGAAAAACAAAGAATTGAGAAAAGCAGTATTTGATGAGTCGATACGTGAAAGCGAGGTTTGTGCGATTTCAAAAATTGAAAAACTACCATTTGACTCAAAGAGACATAGAGCACAGAGGCCACTGCAGGTAATTCATTCTGACGTGATGGGTCCAATAAGTCCAGCTGCACATCCTAAGGGATATAAGTATGTAGTTACGTTTGTCGATGATTACTCTAGATTGGCCGGTAGCCTGGCCGATGAAGACGAAGAGTGTTCGCGGCATCTCCGCTCTCAAATTTTCCAGAGATTTTGTTTTCCCGCACAAGTATAGAGGCGCTTCGAGAGTACGAGCGCGCATGTGCGCGTGTGCGAGCGGCGCGCATGGGGGCGTCGCTCGGCCGCCGCAGGGCCCGCCTCGGGGACTCTCGAAGTGACCTTTGAGTAGGAAGCATCGCCGATTTTCCGGAATAACTTCCTGCACTTACAGCCGCTTGTGTGTCTGAGATTATTGGACTTTTTTAGAGACTTTAATAATCTAAGTTAGTTGTGTGTGATTTGTGCGAGTGATTTGAAGAGCGTGACAGGGAAGCACAAAGGTGCTGTCCTTGCTATACAGTGCGGCGATCTTGCATAGCCTTGACCAACTGTATAGCCCCGGTACGTCAGGACTTGGACGTACCAGTGTTCCCCGGGAGGCCGTGTCGCCTTAGCCTTTGCAGCCCTGGCGGTCAAATCACTGCGTACTTTGTTTATTTTGGTAAGAGAGCTCTCTAAAGATATTTATATGGTCATTTAGTTTAATTTAGTATTAAGCTTAGTTAAATTTTATGTAAATCTGCGTTAAGATTTAGATTTAAACAGATAGAATTTTGCGTGCTTAAATATAGTTTATTCTTTGATCTTGCGAATTTAAATCCATTTATTTTATATTTCGTTTGTAGTAGTTTAGTTATTTTGAATAAAAAAGGTACACTTGTTTAGGCTTTTCCTCTTAAATCGAAGAGGTTTTTACGCCAAAACAAGTGGTTAGCTTCATTTCCCGCGAAAATTGTGTATTTTTTAATTATAATTCCTTGACTATTCTTTCCAAATCCCGAATTCTTCCCTTAATAATTTAATTTATAAAAATTCAGTGTTGAAGCAGACAACATTTTGGTGCCCCGGGTGAGGAAAGAATAGTCAATTTTTATTATTTAGTGCTATAAATTCGTATATTGTGCTTAAGTTAGTTCAATTTGCGTTAATTATTTGAGACTTATTTTATTGTTAAACTACGTTTAAATTCATATTGTATGATTCAAGCGTATTTTACATTAAGTAATATTTATAATTATTGTATTAGAAAAAAGTGCGTTGTGGAAATAGTCACGTAGGCCAACGGTCATTTTCGTTCGTTATTTCCTTCGACGTTTTTTCTATCATCTCGAGAAAATATAAATACGAGTTCGAACCGAACAGGCCCTCATTGTTCTAGCCGGCGCGGCGAGCCGGCCGTGTTTACGACTGCAGCGCTGCGCCTGGCTCACACGTGCGCGCCTGTTCACTCTCCGCGCTATACCTATATATAGTACTCGTCGCAGTATACTATAGAGCCCAGCGCTTTCTCCTTTTCTCCCTTCGCGTTTACTTTTCTCGAAATATTTTCCGTTGTGAAATATTTTCTTCGGTCTTCAGTTTTTATATTTGACTCTCTCTCCTTACATCTGGCTTCCAGCTACGCATTTTAGTTGTTATGGCTCCGACGCCGCTGAGACGGCTCACGGCCATACAAAATTCTCGTTTATCAGAAATACAATTGATACATGATCGCTTGAGGGAAAAGGATCGTGCTTCATTTAATTTGAATATATATCAACGCGTTTAGAGGCATTGAATGATATTTGGGGAAAGACTCGCGGCACGCATGAGGAAATCATTATCAGGGAAGGAATTGATAATCATGCGTATGTTACAGATAGAGTATTTTCTCGAATTCAAACTGTCTACGAGGACACGATTGATTTTCTTCTCGAAATTAAAACAGAGTTAGAGCGTAGTATTCCAACTCCTGTTCCTTCAACTAGCAGTAGCTCATTTTCAGAATTCGACACTCTTCCTGGCAAGCTTCCTAAAATTAATTTGCCAACATTCGATGGTCGTTATGAGGATTGGGAAAATTTCCGTGATCTTTTCTGCTCGCTAGTGCATAATGTGCCTAGCTCTCGCTTATCCGATGCAACGAAGTTGCAGTATTTGAAAGGCTGTTTAACAGGTACTGCTGCAGAGCTAGTTAAGGATGTAGCTGCGACTAATGCTAATTACGCAAGTACTTGGCTGGCATTAAGAGTTCGTTTTCACAACCCGAGACAGATTGTTTACAATCATTTTCGAACTTTAATTGAATTGCCGTACATGAAAAAGGAGTCCGCGACTGAAATGCGTTCGCTCGCGGATGAATCTCAAAGAATTGCTCGAGTTTTGACCAATTTGAAAATGCCAGTTGAACTTGGAATGCATGGTTAGTTTTCATTGTAGCGGCGCGATTAGATCAAGAGTCGCGGAGATTATGGGAATCAGAAATGACTAAGAAAGATAGGCAGGTAATTCTAAATAACGACAATGATATGTCGGAGGAGAATATTCTTGATCGCTTTCCGAAATTTTCTGATTTAAGTGCATTTTTGGAAGAACGTGCTCGCACGCTAGGTTTAATAGCTTCAGAAAATTCAAATGAGAAGAGGACGGCGACGTTCTCAAAGTCAACATCGTCTTCAAACTCGCGCAAAGTTCATTACACGTCAACTACTTCAAAGGACGGCAAGCCTAATAGTCTAAGAGATGAGGACTAAAAATACACGTAAAGGGCAAGAAAACTCGCGAGATGGCTGATTCTCGCTGAACATGGTCCTCGAGTGCAGTTAAGTACAAAATGATAAATACCTGTCACGAAATTTCCTATGGGAAAAGGCGGTGGACGATGAAACAGGTGAGTTTTTTATGCAAAATGAAAATTGAGAACGGGCAAAAATAACCACCAAAATCGCTTGTATTTCTTCCTAGGAAACGCGAAATACTATTACCTGTCATTTTATTACCTCTTGTAATGCAGACAGACCGTGCAAAGTTACGCAAAATTTATAAAAAATAAATTATTTGCGATATCCATGCAAACTTAATTTTTCTAATATTTATGTATGTGACAAGCTATGTACAAAATAGCAGATCAATAAATTGTGATTAAAGCCGTGAAATCCGGTTGTAAAGTCGTGGCAGGCGAAGGTTAATTAATAGAGAAATAATTAGTTACAAAGATAGTAACACGAAATAGACTGTGCAGTTACATGAAGAAAAGGCGATAACCTAATTTTATTAAAACTTCTGGTCGAAAATATTGTTAACAAGTTTTTTATAAACATTTAAATGCTGAAAAATACTTTTTTTCAGTTTTTTGTTAATAACTTGAAAACTAATAAAAGAATTTAAATGCTGTCAACAGAAGAATTGTAGCCAATTAAATTTTACATAAATTGCACCTTTGAATGACTCGATTGAACCACTTAGTTCGGATTAAATTCGAAATAATCAGGAAATTTCGTGTTTTTCTAAATTTTGAATATCTACCTTAATTGTAACCTTTGACGATCGGGTCTTCGTCAGCTGATATTAATATATGTATACTTACATGTGCGCATGAGGCAGAGACAACGGCCGTTTAGTTACGGAGCAATCGAAGTTTAAATAATTAAGTGCAATATCTTGTAGATCGTCTGCACACGTTTGTAATAGGCCGATTTGTATTTTTCGAACGGATTTGAAAAGTAGAACTATAATACAAGAAAACGTATATTATCAGTTTTTAAGAAAGTTCTATTAAATCGATGAAAATTGGAAATATAATTTTGAAGAAATTTGAGTTAAGACGGTGTAGGCGTAACCATCTGCTGCAGCTTCGGCTTTTCTTCCGTGGTGAAAAAATAGCGGGCGTGACGGTCAGCACGGGCCTCGACCTTTCTCCGTGTAAAAAAAATTGGTCGGAAGAAGGGTCGACCGTCTAGCCTTTAATTTTTTTCCGTATGATTTTTCCTATGCTGGATTTTCTCTTCTTATACCCGGTGTTCACGACAAATCGTGTAGCGTTATTGCTACAGAAAATCTAAAACTTTCTATTCGAACGGCAAAGTTTAATTTAGTTTTGAATTTTGAAAGCGAATATTAGTAAGTAAATTCAACCAGATATAAGAAGGCTGAAAGTGGTTTGTATAGAATGCAAAAGAGTGACTCGTATGCAAACAGCGAAGCCGAATAATGTACACATTAAAAATTTTGTTTCTACAAATAAAATAAAAAATAGTTATTCTTATTGATAATTAACAATTTTCTATTACCATAAATATTCCTTCAAAAATTAAAAAAATCAAATATATATCAATTTATTTATTCGTATGAATTTATTAATAAATTTATTAATATTTTTAGGAATTCCGTGCATCTATATGAGATGTACTATTTAGTAGATAATATTTAAAGCATGAGTTATACTATATAAACCGATGGGAAAAGAGTCGCTAGCGCTACAGTATCACTAATTATATTGTGAACACTGGGTATAAGGAGAGAAAATTCAGCATAGGGAAAGTCGTACGAAAAAAAAATTGGAGGCTAGACGGTCGACCCTTCTGCCGACCAATTTTTTTTACACGCAGAAAGGTCGAGGCCCGTGCTGACCGTAACGCCCGCTATTTTTTCACCTCGGAAGAAAAGTCGACGCTGCAGCAGATGGTTACGCCTACACCGTCTTAACTCAAATTTCTTCAAAATTATATTTCCAATTTTCATCGATTTAATAGAACTTTCTTAAAAACTGATAATATACGTTTTCTTGTATTATAGTTCTACTTTTCAAATCCGTTCGAAAAATACAAATCGGCTTATTACAAACGTGTGCAGACGATCTACAAGATATTGCACTTAATTATTTAAACTTCGATTGCTCCGTAACTAAACGGCCGTTGTCTCTGCCTCATGCGCACATGTAAGTATACATATATTAATATCAGCTGACGAAGACCCGATCGTCAAAGGTTACAATTAAGGTAGATATTCAAAATTTAGAAAAACACGAAATTTCCTGATTATTTCGAATTTAATCCGAACTAAGTGGTTCAATCGAGTCATTCAAAGGTGCAATTTATGTAAAATTTAATTGGCTACAATTCTTCTGTTGACAGCATTTAAATTCTTTTATTAGTTTTCAAGTTATTAACAAAAAACTGAAAAAAAGTATTTTTCAGCATTTAAATGTTTATAAAAAACTTGTTAACAATATTTTCGACCAGAAGTTTTAATAAAATTAGGTTATCGCCTTTTCTTCATGTAACTGCACAGTCTATTTCGTGTTACTATCTTTGTAACTAATTATTTCTCTATTAATTAACCTTCGCCTGCCACGACTTTACAACCGGATTTCACGGCTTTAATCACAATTTATTGATCTGCTATTTTGTACATAGCTTGTCACATACATAAATATTAGAAAAATTAAGTTTGCATGGATATCGCAAATAATTTATTTTTTATAAATTTTGCGTAACTTTGCACGGTCTGTCTGCATTACAAGAGGTAATAAAATGACAGGTAATAGTATTTTGCGTTTCCTAGGAAGAAATACAAGCGATTTTGGTGGTTATTTTTGCCCGTTCTCAATTTTCATTTTGCATAAAAAACTCACCTGTTTCATCGTCCACCGCCTTTTCCCATAGGAAATTTCGTGACAGGTATTTATCATCTTGTACTTAACTGCACTCGAGGACCATGTTCAGCGAGAATCAGCCATCTCGCGAGTTTTCGCGAAATTATCGTCTCATCTCTCCGTCTATAAATGTCCAATTTGTTCCGGTGCTCATCGACTTCATAAATGCTATCGTTTCAAGGGAAAGAAGGTTTCAGAGCGACGTGCAGAAGTACATCGATTGAAGCTTTGTTTCAATTGTTTCGGTACGCATAGAGTAGCTGAGTGCACCTCATCTTTTCGATGCTCCGTTTGTAAGGAAAAGCATAATACTACTTTGCATAGCGATGATAAGCGCAAGGCTTCTAATAACACAGAGGAAAATAGATCAACTCAGGCTAGTAATTCAAGTAAGGAACAATCGGAATCTTCGAGCGTTGTAAAAGCGCACACTGCTAGTATTCTGTCGACTAATCACCCGATTGTATTGGCGACAGCTCAATTTACGTTGCTAGGACCTCACGGTAAACAAACTCGTGTACGCGCCTTACTCGATCAGGGATCTGAAGCGTCTTTTATCTCGGATAAAATTGCGAATCTTTTGGGATTGCAGAGGCGCTCGGTGAACATCGCACTGCAAGGGCTCGGAGCTTGCTCAGCGGGTACTGCACGCTCTGTTACTCGACTTTCGATGCAATCTTTAATTGATCCGAATTTACATTTTGAGACTGATGCTTTTATTCTTCGGAAAATTACATCTCAACTTCCTTCTCGTCAATTAACAAATGTTAATCGCAATATGTTTATGGGCTTAACATTAGCTGATCCTCAGTTTTGTGTGCCTGATGCTATTTTAGGGGCTGATATTTATGGTCAATTGCTTCGTACAGGGCTAAAAACATTTCCCTCTTGTTCGCTAGTAGCCCAAGATACGGCTTTCGGGTGGATTGTTTTCGGACCAGCTGTTACCGAGGGCTCTCGGCGGGCGGTCTCTTGCGCGCATACTCAGATTCGAGCGCTTCATTGTACAGAGCAAGGTGCCGATGACGAGCTCACTAAATTGCTGCAAAGATTTTGGGAGCTCGAAGAATTGCCTTCTATCAACGCGGCAGCTGATCCTCTCGACGATGCGTGTGAACGATTATTTCGAGATACACATACTCGCGATCCTAATGGTAGATATGTAGTGCGTTTGCCTTTTGCATCTCAGCCGCCGGAGGTTGGTATTGAAACGCGACGTATAGCTTTAAATTCGCTCAATTCGACTTACAAGCGTTTTGATCGCAATCCTGAATTAGCTGCTGCGTATAGAAAGTTCATGTCGACTTACGAAGAATTAGGACATATGGAGCGTGTTCCCGCAGACGAGATATATAATCCTAAAGCTTGGTATTTGCCGCATCATGCCGTAGTAACTTCGAAAATTAGGGTTGTCTTCGATGCTTCACGGAAAAATAAAGAGAAGCAATGTCCGAATGATTATCTCATGAAGGGTTCGGCACTTCAACGTGATTTAGCTTTGATTTTATTAAATTGGCGAAGATATCGTTATGTATTCACTGCGGATATAGTTAAGATGTTTCGTAAAATTAGTGTAGCGCCAGAACATCGCGATTTTCAACGCATTTTTTGGGCTCCAAGTAGTTCAGATCCTCCTGTAGATTATCGACTTACGACGGTTACGTACGGTACATCGTGTGCTCCATATTTAGCTATACGTACTCTGCAGCAGATTGCGAGTGACGAGGGAGCTCGTTTTCCTCTCGGAGCTCAATGCCTAAATTCCAATACTTATGTCGACGATACATTCGCAGGAGCCGATGATCTTTCCGATGCATTGAGGAAGCGGCAAGAATTGATAGATATCTTAAAGTCAGGTGGAATTGAGCTTGATAAGTGGGCCGCGAATCATTCGGATCTATTACCTGCTCAAGCGTCGCGAAGCGAGATGACTGAAGCAAAGTCAATTGGTGACGATGAGTTAATTAAGACACTAGGTATATGTTGGAATCCGAGTGCAGATGTGTTTCGATTTACCGCAATAAATATAGAAGAATTAATGAGAGCGATAACCAAACGGTCGGTGTTTTCTAACATAGCGCGTTTATTCTATCCTTTAGGGTGGCTCGCGCCGATAACAGTGATGGCTAGAGTTTTAATGCAAGACCTTTGGATTTCAAAGTGCGATTGGAATGAACCTTTGCCTGTAGATATAGGAGAACGATGGAGAACCTATTGCAATTCACTCCCCGCACTCCCCTCTCTCTCGATTGATCGATGGTTCGGAGTTTCTAATGCAGCTAGTATGGAGCTTCATGGATTCTGTGATGCTTCATCTCACGCTTTTGCCGCTGCTGCATATCTCCGTATTACTGATCAGTCGGGTCAGGTACACATTTCATTATTAGCTGCCAAAACTAAGGTAGCGCCGGTAAAGACCGTGAGCATACCGAACCTGGAGCTTTGTGGGGTAGTATTGCTTGTTAAACTTCTTCAACAAGTAAGAAAGCTTGATTTTTTGCAAAGCGTTCCTGTTTTCGCTTGGAGCGATAGTCAGATTGTGCTTAATTGGCTTCGCAAACATCCTTGCACATGGAAAACCTTTGTAGCTAATAGAGTGTCTTTTATTCAAACTGAGCTGCCTGAAGCTACGTGGCTCCATGTGCCGACTAAGTCCAATCCAGCAGACATTGCGACACGAGGTTGTACACCTCTTGAACTGCGCGATTGTGATTTATGGTGGCAGGGACCTGAATGGCTTTCTAGGTCAAGGGAGCACTGGCCCAAGGCAGCAGCCCCTCCGCAAGTACTTCACGTGGCGACAACTGCAAATGAACCAGAGCTTCTGAGCAAATTTTCGTCACTTCCGAAGTTGATTCGTATCGTTGCTTATTGTCTTCGTCCTTTATTCAGATTGAGAAGAAAGAAAGAAGATTTGAATGCGTTACTTAAATTTCTCACAGTACCAGAGTTAGATCAAGCGCGAAACGCGATCATTCGTGTAGCTCAAAATCACGCGTTCGCTGAGGAAATTAAAGTATTGCAAGAAGGAAAAACTTTAGCGAAACGGCACAAGCTTCTTTCGTTAAATCCAATTTTTGATAAAGATACTGGATTACTACGCGTAGGAGGTCGTCTCACGAATTCGAGTTTAACTTTCGATAGGAAACATCCACCTATTCTCCCTCGAGATTCAGTGCTCAGTCGCAGAATAGTCGAAGATGCTCATCATCTGTGTTTACACGGGGGTCCTACGCTTACCTCTAGCACAGTCATACAATTCGCTTGGATAATAGGCCGTAATCGGTTAGTAAAAACGGTTGTACGAAATTGTGTAATCTGTCAGCGTCACCGGCCACAGTTAGCTCATCAAATGATGGGTGATCTACCTGCTGCACGTGTGGCACCTGCTCGGCCGTTTTCTCGGGCAGGATTAGATTACGCAGGTCCATTTCAAATTCGAACTACGAAAGGTCGAGGTCATAAATCCTACAAAGGATACATCGTATTATTGGTATGTTTCACGACGCGCGCGATTCATTTGGAAGTAGTAAGTGATCTCACCACTAAAACGTTTTTAGCTGCATATAGACGATTTGCGGGTAGACGCGGGATTAGTAGTTTTCTGTATTCTGACAAAGCAACAAATTTTCAGGCCGCAGATAAGAAATTACGCGCAATGTTTCAAGCTGGATCCGAGTTTTACAAGAGTGCTGCGGCTACTCTAGCTAAAGATCGTACAACTTGGATATTTATTCCACCGACTTCTCCTCATTACGGCGGATTATGGGAAGCGGACGTAAAGTCAGTAAAGCATCATCTTAAGCGTGCATTCGGGGATACGATGCTCACTTTCGAAGAATTCTCCACCGTACTTGTTGAAATCGAAGCTTGTTTAAACACGCGTCCACTCAGTCCTTTATCAGGTGACGCGAATGATCTACAAGCTTTGACACCTGCTCATTTTCTTTTGGGTGAAGCTTCTGGATTAGTACCTGATTGCGCACCTCCAAGCGTTCCTGAAAATCGTTTAGATAGGTATCACGTTCTGCAGATCATTCGCAACAATTTCTGGAAACGGTGGTCTGCAGAGTATATGCAGTATCTTGAAGAGCGATCCAAATGGCGAAGTCCGACAGAAAACTTCTCAGTAGGTCGATTAGTTTTGCTACGCGATGATCGATACCCACCGTCTAAATGGCCTTTGGGTCGCATTCAAGAAGTACATCTTGGTGCTGATGGTTTAGTACGAGTTGTTACTGTCAAAACTGCAACTTCTACATTGAAGCGACACATTGCGCGACTTGCTCCGTTATTATTAGAATAATGAACTCTGGTATACACTCTGGTACTGAATCTTCTTGAGAGACTTAGCTTGATATTTGATTTGATTATTTACATTGGTTGAATTTAGATTTGGCTGATAGCCGAAGGCGGGCGGAATGTTCGCGGCATCTCCGCTCTCAAATTTTCCAGAGATTTTGTTTTCCCGCACAAGTATAGAGGCGCTTCGAGAGTACGAGCGCGCATGTGCGCGTGTGCGAGCGGCGCGCATGGGGGCGTCGCTCGGCCGCCGCAGGGCCCGCCTCGGGGACTCTCGAAGTGACCTTTGAGTAGGAAGCATCGCCGATTTTCCGGAATAACTTCCTGCACTTACAGCCGCTTGTGTGTCTGAGATTATTGGACTTTTTTAAAGACTTTAATAATCTAAGTTAGTTGTGCGTGATTTGTGCGAGTGATTTGAAGAGCGTGACAGGGAAGCACAAAGGTGCTGTTCTTGCTATACAGTGCGGCGATCTTGCATAGCCTTGACCAACTGTATAGCCCCGGTACGTGAGGACTTGGACGTACCAGTGTTCCCCGGGAGGCCGTGTCGCCTTAGTCTTTGCAGCCCTGGCGGTCAAATCACTGCGTACTTTGTTTATTTTGGTAAGAGAGCTCTCTAAAGATATTTATATGGCCATTTAGTTTAATTTAGTATTAAGCTTAGTTAAATTTTATGTAAATCTGCGTTAAGATTTAGATTTAAACAGATAGAATTCTGCGTTCTTAAATATAGTTTATTCTTTGATCTTGCGAATTTAAATTCATTTATTTTATATTTCGTTTGTAGTAGTTTAGTTATTTTGAATAAAAAAGGTACACTTGTTTAGGCTTTTCCTCTTAAATCGAAGAGGTTTTTACGCCAAAACAAGTGGTTAGCTTCATTTCCCGCGAAAATTGTGTGTTTTTTAATTCCTTGACTATTCTTTCCAAATCCCGAATTCTTCCCTTAATAATTTAATTCATAAAAATTCAGTGTTGAAGCAGACAACAAAGAGTGAGACGGAAAACAACGTGAACAGATTTGTCAAGATGCGTAGTAATTTGCTCGGAAGAGACGAGAAAGTATGCTATCTGAGAACGGATCAAGGAACAGAGTACATTGGAGGCAAGACCGTGGAAGTATTGAATAGTCTGGGAGCTGAACAACAGTTGGCGTGTCCGGATACACCGGAACATAATGGAGTTGCTGAAAAAATAAATAGAACCAGTCTTTTGACGACATTAAGTACAAATATGGAGTGGACGCACGACAACACCTAAAGACATGAATAACGCTGCAAAGGGATTTAACGAGAGCCAGATCCCAACGACAATTTTTGCTGCGTTGCAAAACGTTCGACAAACAGCCGACGCATATCATCAATATTTCAAGTAACTTAAACAATTTCACCTTCCATAGTAACTCGGGAAACGATAAATTCTGTGAAATCGTACAAAATCTTAAAGAAAAATTTTTAATCTGGAAATTGAGCATATTTGTATCCGTATAGAGTTTTAAGAATCAAAGGTAAAAAAATTACATGAAGTTTTACAAGGAACAATACCACAAGATTTGTTAGAATATATAATAGATAATCACAACACTCATAACATGAATTATAAAAGTAGATTTAATAGCACACACGAAAACAAATTTAATTCTTTGACGATCAAAACAAATGAAAACTCGAGTCATGAAAAATGGTTTAAGAATCTCACGGACGTAGACATACCAGCGAATGTAATTTCTGTAACTGCATTAGAACAAAAATTCAATCCTAATTGTGATCTTAATGATAATATAATTTTTGAATGCATAAAAAACTTAGAAAATTCAATTACAAGTAATAGTATTCCAGAAAACACTGCAAATAATATTAGAAGTACATTATTAAATAAGATGAGACATTTTCACAACAAAACTAGACACAAAACAAAAGAAGAAAAAAACTTTGAACACAAATTAACAGAAACAAACGATTTCATTAAGAATCACAAAGACATTATGTTTACGTTTGCGGACAAGGGTAACACAACGGTTGCAATGTACAAAAACGACTATATCGAGAAAATGGAGACTCTTCTAGCAGACAGAGATACTTACACCACTATGAAGGAAAATCCGCTGTCAAAACTACAGGCAAAGGTAAAAAGCTTTCTGAATGTTTGGAATGATAATGGTTTTCTTGGCAAAAAATATAGTAGACAAAAACTTACTCAAGCGGATACGATTTTACCAAAAGCATAGGGATTACCAAAAATCCACAAAAAAGATTATCTGTTGCGACCTATTATTTCAACAATGAGATCACCTACATATTTTTTCTCAAGGACATTATTCAAAATTCTACAAAGCAATTTGGATAAGCCAAAATCCTACGTAAAAAATAGTTATGACCTAGGAGAAATGAATAGATACATCTCTTCGAGCCAAAGTTTCTTTTATTATGCCAACGTTTCGACCGATTGTCAGTCCTCTTCAGGGCTTAAATAATAAAAACTTCTAAATATAAAATTACTATTCCGACATGACGACCATGTGGCTGACAATAATTATCCTGTCAACTTTACCAACAGATATATAAAAAAACGGATTGACAAAATAAATTCGAATGCACAATATCAACGTTGCAATAATGACATAAATTTTCGAAACATTGTCGCTTTACCCTATGTTGAAGGGTTTTACGAACAGATGCAACATTCTTTAAAAGAAAAATATATTAAAACTGAGCCACAAATACACAATAGGATGTGTAATATTATAATTAAAGGAAAAGATAGAAAAGAAAAACAGTTGTAAAAGAATGTTGTATATAAGCTGCAATGTATTGACTGCACAGCTACATATGTAGGCCAAACCAAAAGGAGTATTTGTAAACGTATTGAGGAACATAGAAAATCAAAAAATAATGCCATAAATGAACACAATAGTAAATTCAACCATAGTTTCAATTTCGATAAAATAGGACAAAGAAAGTAATTTATACAAAAGGCTTGTTTCAGAAATGTTATATATTCAAATGCAAGACAATGGTATAAATAAAATGGAAGACACACAAAAACTCAATAACGTATACACACACTTATTACGCCGTTTAAAAAACAAAACGGATTATAGGCGACTCTAAAACTTGTACATATGCGACAGAACGACTAGCGTAACGTCACTCGTAAATAGACTGCTCGAAAAATCAGCGAGACTTCTCGTAGATATAAAAGCGCTGGCTAAACCTACAGTTTCCTTATTATCGAAACAGTAGCTAAGGAAGCCGGAACAATAACAGTGTCCGTCTCCTTGCTTCTCGCTCCTCCTTCCCCCGCCTGAGATTGGCTGGGGAAGAGAACGTTCGATTCCATCGGCTGTTGTGCTCCTCTACATGCAAGTCGTCGTTATTCACTTATTGTAAAAATTTTTATTGTGCTTATTGATTTATTCAAATAAATATTAACAGTTTCCTGAAGAGGGTGACAGTGTTCACCGAAACGTTGAAGCAAAAGGCAAAATGGTTTAAAATTAATTTTACCTATTTCCCGACACTTGCCTCGGAGAGATCGATAGACTCTTTTCAAAATAATAAATAGAACCATTCAAAATAAAGTGAGAGCGTATATGTACGACTTTGGATTGCCCGAAAACATGTGGGATCTTGCTCTGGGAGCAGCCATGTACGCGTACAACAGAACGCCACACATGTCAAATGAGATGATAGTACCTTTGAAGAAATTTGCTCCGGAAATCAATTTTGATTTGAACCAATTGAGAAGATTTGGATGTCTTGGATATATGAAAATCCAGAGAAGCAAGTTTACAAAATTGGGAGCTGTGGGGAGAAGAGTGATCCTGGTGGGATATACGAGAACAGGCTATATTCTATTGAAACCAGAAGGCAAATTTTACGAAAGCAGAGATGTGAGATTTAACATCATTTGAGAATGGAAAAGTGACCTTTAAGGCTAGATTGGTTGTACGAGGATGTAAAGATAGAAACTTTTATGATTTGCTGGAAACGTATGCACCAGTTTCTAGATTAACTTTGGTGAGAGCCGTGTTAGCTATAGCAGTGAAACATGACTTAGAAATGATACAATTAGATGTGAAAACAGCATTTTTGAATGGAACAGTAGAGGAGGAAATTTACATGAATATACCAGAAGAAACTGAGTATAATGAAGAATTTAGAAAAGAAAATGTGTGCAAATTGAGACGGGCTTAAAAATAAGTCCAAAACGATGGAACGAAAAGTTCACCGAAATAGCTGAGAAAACTGATCTAACATCAAGTGATGAGGAACCCTGTTTGCTCACGTGGCATCAGAATGAGAAAGTTTTGATCCTGTTGCTATACGTGGATGACATGCTTATAGTGAGCAATGATATGAAAAGGCTAGATGAGGTTAAACAAAAATTGATGAGTAGATTTGAAATGAAAGATTTGGGTGAACCCAAAGAATTTCTGGGATTCAAAATTAGAAGAGATAGAGAAAAGAGAATGTTAGAAATAAATCAAACTAAATATATAGAGAAGCCTTTTACGAGATTTGGATTCAAAGAGATAAAACCTCAAGGTACACCAATGGCGATAACACAGGTGACAAATCGCAATAGACGAGATAGAAAAGAGAATGGAGATGAGATTGAAATTAAAAATTGCAAACAGAAATCGAGAATGTCATACAGAGAAGCTGTGGGAAGTCTGCTGTATTTGTCAAATGCGACGAGACCAGACATCACATATACAGTGAATGTGTTGAGTCATCACCAAATAAATCCGACTAATGAAGATTGGAATATGGTAAAAAGTTTTTCGTTACCTCAAAGCAACGATTGGCTGTAGCCTAATATATATATAGATGGTGGAGATGAACTGCAACGATATTCAGATGCTAGTTTTGCTGATAGCAAAGGATCACTGACCACGTCAGGATACTTAATCCAGCTGTATGGAAATGCTAGAGGCTGGCGAACACCCAAGCAATCTTATATTGCACTTTCTACCTGTCAGGCAGAGTACGTTGCGATGAGTGAAGCGTGCCAAGACCTGGCAGCAGTAAATAACTCTATGAAAATTATTTTTGATAAAACTTTTGAACCGATGAAGTTGAAATGTGACAATAGATCAGCTGAGATAAATGCAAAGGTTTGTGGAGGAAATAAGCTTAGACATATGCCTGAGAAGAGAGAACATGATGTCAAAGAGTGTGTGAAGAGAAAACTTGTAGGAATTGAATCTGTCTTTGGTACAGCATAATATTCTAGCGAAATTGATATTGAATAGATGAGGAAACTATAGATAGGATAGGTGCAAAATAGTGATAAGAATAGATGTGTACATATGAAATCTTGGTGTTACGATCTTTATTAAGTAATTTTTGTCTTGTCAATAGGTGCTAAACTGAGAAGCTGGCTGGTCTACCGGACATGGGTGAGAATAGTTGAAGGCGATACATTCTATTGAAAGAGTTTTAGTTATTAGCTTAGTAAATTATTGGTGTAAATGCGTAGAGTAGAAGCGAGTACAATTTATATAGTGTAAATGCGATGCGATGAGATGTGTAAGTGCTGAGAGAAGTGTATGGTCGGGAGGGAGTGTTGTAGTACAAGCGAGCGTCCACACACTGCTCTCCTCTTACTCCCACTTCGCCGTCTTAGATGAGATTTATCATTGGATAATTTATTCAATAAAATCATTAAAAAATGAAAACTTTCTGTAAATCTGTATGGTGCTCTGGGGCTCTATGGGAAATCTCAACTAGGCAACTCAGCCCATCTTTAATGAGTGAGTCCTCACTCTCCTAATTACTCTGTTGGACGCGCTTCAGGGCCTCCACTCTCTTCATTAATGCGTACTCTCCTTCGCCGCCCTCTCTCGACTTTCTCTGTTCTACCCATAGGAATCTATGGGCCTTGGCAACAATGTAGTCGAGAGAGCGCAGCGACAGCAGTGCACGTCTCGATCGTTGCCGACGGCGGGGAGGTTGCTGATGGTCGCTGAATTCTTGACAAAGGATACTTTTGTGTTCATTAATTCTTGGTCTTGCTAGCCGTTTCGAGCCTTGATTCGACCAGTACTTTATTAATTACTGATCGAAGCAAGCCGTAAAAAGCTGTCACATGACATACTTCTTAAAGGCTGACTTGCATGTAAAAAATAATTTATTATGAACCGGAATCGGAATAATATTTTGAAAAGATTCATTATTCTTACTTTTTAAACTACCCAAATTATGATATCTAGTCCCATAACGAATGCAACTGTTAATCAATTTTTCAGGATAACTATTTTCAGAAAAAATTTTTTTAACAATACGTAAATTCTCATTCTGAAACTTTTTGTGTGAAAGAGAAGAACTCTATTTACTAGGTTATAAATAATATTGCGTTTTAATTGTATTGTGTGATTATAATTGAAATTCAGTACTATATTAGTATTTGTAGGTTTTTGATACCACTTTGTAATGATACTATTATTATTTATTGATAATGCAACATTTAGAAATGGAACCATATTATTGTTTTTTAATTCGTGAATGAACTGAAGATATCTATTGTAACTATTAAATTTATTTATAACAATATCTAGCTCTTCCTTTCTCTTTAATACATAAGCTTATATAATCGATGTATCTAAAATAAAATAACGGTGAATAATTGTGATTATCCTTTAAATCGCTAACAGTGGTTTCCAAATCTTCCATCACTATATCCGCAAGGAACGAAAAAATTTGTTTGTAAATTGTGTCATTAAAAAGAAAATAAGTATTATCAAATAAAAATTTAATTATATCAATAATTTAATGAAACGGTATTGTTGATTTATTTTGAATTTGGTGAAAACGTTTATCTAAGCTACAAATAACTAACTGAACTAGGAAAAGAGAAATAGCATCAAGAGAAACTAAAATATAACCATGAGGAATATAAATATCTGCTAATTTTTCTTTTAAAACAAAACTATTATCAATGTGTGAAGCAGGATATTTCAAGCAATTTTTCGTCATACCCCGGCCGAAAGTACGTATGACCCTGCTCGATTTCGCGCAGGGAAACCTAACTTTTGTGGCTAGCTGGAAAAGAGCGCGCGCAGCTAAAACAAAAACCGGCGAGCTTTGTACGAAAGCTCGCTCCGCAGGCTAACGCTGTATCTTGTTATGTTCTAAATATTTCATCGCCTCATCTCTGTGCTGTACTTCTCGTAAGTATAAGCGCGTGGGACTTTTACAATAAATGATACGCTATAACTTTTTTTTATTCAAACTATCTTTTGCCCACATTTTTTTACTTTATGCAATCTCTTCAGTTAAATATTCTAACCTATAGTTATAACTCATTTACCATACCTCACATTTTTAGACTAAGTACATAACCCTTCCAACGAAAAATGGATTCGTCTGATGAGTCGATGGATGAAAATGAAATTATTAGAAATTTCGAAACTGAAGCTCAACTTATAATAGAAACAGAAACATTGCCAAAGAAGTCTGTAGATCGTTATGTGTTAGTGTACAATACTTATAAGAACTGGCTGGTAGAACACAAAAATGATCTGTCGAACAACGACGAAAATAATTTAATTATTTATTTTAATGATTTAAAAAGCAAATTAAAGCCTCCAACGCTCTGGAGCATTTGGAATATGCTTAGATCTACGTTAAATACCAAAGACCAATTAGATATTAGCAAATTTTATACTTTGAAAAGTTTAATCAAAAATAATGCGAAAGGCTATAAACCTAAAAAAGCCGCTGCCCTGACTTGGGAAGAAATCATGAAATTTCTGCCGGAGGCTCTAAAGTTTACTTTCTTATCTGCAAAGGTTAGTATTTACATGCTCTTCTTAATAAATATTTAAATTAATCCTAATTTTTTATAAATAATTGCAGGTTTTTTTAATATTTGGAGTTTGTAGGGCTAGATGCGATGAACTCACTAATCTAAAATTTCAGAATGTTGAAGATTTAAATGACAAATATTTAGTATCAATCACTGAAAACAAGAATGTTTACGCTGGCCAGTTTGTTATTGGGAATCTTTCTTATCAGACAGTTAAAGATTATATAAAGTTGAGACCAAATGATCAATTCACATATCGTTTTTTTATTCAATTTCAAAAAAGAAAATGTACGCACCAAGTCATCGGAAGACACAAAATTGGCGAAACACCAGGAATTATAGCGTCTTATTTAAATTTGAAAAATCCAGCTAGATATACGGGGCACACTTTTAGACGAACATCAGCTACTCTCCTATCGAACTCTGGAGCGAATATGCAATTGATTAAGCAGCTGGGGCGGTGGAGGTCAGATATGATTGCCCAAGGATACGTGGAGTCATCAATGCACAGTAAAGATTTGATATTTAAAGGTCTTACTCACGCAGCTACACCTGATTTTCATTTGCACTTAAGACCATCAACGAGTAAAAACTTTCAGAATAATGAAATATCAATTTCTAAAGAAAAAGAGTAATCTTGAACTAAATTGGGATAACTTTTCTGATGATTTTAACACTGATAATCTGCCTCTAGCTTCCAATCAAAATCCATCACCTATTTTTAAGACTGCAAATCAGAAGAATATTATTACGTCAGAAAAAGAATCATCAGCATTAAATAAACGTTTCCTATCTAAACCACCGATTAAAGTAAATTTTAATAATTCAGGAAACTCATCAGGTTTAAAAAGAAAGATTGTAGAAGAAGACGTTGAATCAGGCAAGGAAAATGAATATAAGAATGAAAAATTTCACTCAAAAAAAAATTCATATGTGAAATATGAAAATTGTAACTTTCATAACTGTACTTTTAATATAAATGAAAAGAAATAAATATAAAAATGTTGATAAATATAAAAAAAGAAAAAAATATAAAAAAAGAAGCGAGGTTCAAACAGCTCAGCTTCATTCCCGAGTGCAATATAAAATTGTTTAACACACCCTTAATTAGAGTGCGTACACTTATCCTCGGTAAACTGAAAAAAAGTGGTACTTTGAAACCCTAACCCTGCTCTTGTCTCTATAGTAATATGCGCGTGTCGCTTAGAGACGAGAGTGGGGGGTAGGGATTGAATGCATCACTTTTTTCTCAGTTCACCGGGGATAGAGTACACACTTTAAGTCAGGGTGTGGAGTAGCGGATCAAAGACAGGGTTACGGGGAACTATAGTCCCTGGCTCCACCTTCCACGGGGTCCCGCGAGTTTTAAAAATTAAACTACCTTACCTATGTTAAATTTCTAAACTTCTAAATCCACCTACCTTAATCAAAGCAAGTTTTTAAAGCATTCTTATTTTATAAAAAAAAACAATTATTATCTTTTTCGACTAATACATAGGCATATCATGTTCTCTTTTAATTTAAGTTTTATCTGATCATTGCTTTTGCTTTCTTTATGCCGACGTATTCCTATGAAAAGCAGCAAATGTTTACATTGAGCATTGGAAGCAATTTAATAGCGTTTTCAAATAAAATGGCGGTGCCGTCGCGCAGTTCGTTATGATCATCGTTGTGGTCGTCTCTTCATTCGATATATATTGTATATCTCGTTTCGTAGAAAACTACCAAAACAAAATTCATATGAGCTTTCTTCGTCTTATGATTTCAGTTTGCTTGTAACTCTTGTCATGAAAGGTTCATTTTTTATGGCAAGATGAATAGTCGAAACTATCCAAGTGGATCTGAAAAGCGCAAAGCCAAAAAGCAAAGGGAAGACGCAGGAAAAAGGCTACTTCTGTGTCTGATTTCTTTAAACGATGCATCACAAAAAGCGGAGAGCAATTTAAAGTATCGGTAGTTAAAAGGAAGACTGACTAAGATAGAGAGAATGCAGATTGCTAATGGTATAGATTGTGACGTTGTGCTTTTTCCGTCCCGGGGGAGGCGTAGCACCACGTGATGACACCTATACAGGTTTACCGCGAGCTCGTATTTTATAATTAATGTTGGACGCCCGAACTCGCGATCTTGTTCACTTATGCTGCCGGCTTGAGAATTCTTTATACTGTAGGTCACGGGGGGAGAGGTGCAGGGAGAGAAATACACAAAAATAAATACACGCGACTTGTAAAATAAACACTTCGTAATTTATTTCAAAATTAGATAATTATTATTTGCACTCGCGGACGCGTGTTCGTCCTCGGGCGAGCTCACTGTCACTACGCGGGCTGACTCTAAGGTTAGAACTCGCGGCGGGGAGGTATCGCATAGAAACACTCCTACCTGTCTCTAACTCGGGTACTCCACGTCCTCGCGTTCTGATGAGGTCTCGTTCCCTGTGGAAGCGCACGCGAAAGAACACTAATAATGGCTCGGAAAAATGCACACGGGGGGAAATACTCGGGTCGCTCTGGAAGTAGCCTTGGAAAAAGATTCGCTATCTCGCTTGATATCTCGGTCTGAGCCGTACGGGGTCCTACTGGATACTGACTATACTCACGCTCGGCAACTACGCCGGTTCGCGGCGTCTATCGCTCTTTCACTCGCACTCACGCATTTCCGATGGATCGCTCTCTCGCGCCTATCACACATTTCCACGCTTTCGCACCATATATCATATTCGCACGCTTACGCCCTCTTTTACAATACTCCAAAAATGCGCGCGACATTCAAAACGCGTTTACACGCTTGACTGGCTCTATTAATCGTATTTGCACATTTTCCGCATTTTTGCCGCTTGCACGCGCGCTGTGGATCGAGCCGTAGCCCTCTGCCTTTTCCCAATATCATTCAGCGCATACGCGTTGCCTCCACTCTCTCTCTTGTCTGTCTATAACACACATTCATTCGCTCGCTATTCCTGTCACTCTCGCACTCATGCTACAGTCCGTTGCTCTCCAACATGGCGGCCGCCGCTCGCGCGCGTACGCCTCGTGGCTCGCATGCCTCGTGTCTTCTTGTCTCTCTCGCTCTCGCTGCTTCAGCGCTCGCCGTTCGTCCCACTCTCTTGCTCTCGCCTTGGCTGCCGCGCGCTGCTACGCGCTGTGTTTCCCCCACTCTCTCGCTCTCGCCTCGTGCTGCTGCTGCTCGGCGGCAGGCTGCTTTCGGCGCCGCGCTGTCCTGGCTCTAACAGCTGACTGCTCGCTTGCTGTTCTGAAAACACCACCGAGTGTAAGATTTTCATATCTTGACTGGGTGGTGTCCAGGCGAGCAGCTCTCGACGGGATCCCCGTCACAAGATATACTTAGAACTAGCAATTCGGATCTGTGCTTTTCTGCACAAACTAAGGATTTATTACTTAATGATGTTAGTAGTTCTAAAGAAGTTATATTAGGAAGCTATTTAAGTGCAGGTACTTATAAAATTCAACATGTTTACATATATATTTCAAAGAAATTGATACATAATAAAAAATATTTTTTATACAGATGCACAAAAAGATCCCACAAACTTACATGAAAACGGCTACGAACGTTAAAAATATTTACGGAAGGGGTATGTTTTTTTCCAAAACAAGGATTCCAATTTTAAGTCATCAAAAAAAGAATATAGCTCACACAGCAGGTATTTCTCACCAAAGTACTTTCAACGTAAATTGAAAGATGGAGAAAATTGTGAAAGAAAGTAGCTTTTATATTCGGAATCAAAAGGTGCAATGTTTTGGTATGTTTGTAAGCTTGTTTCAAAACAGTGTGATAATGCGTTTATAAAAGTAGAATTTTCAAACTGAAAAAAAACACATTAAATTATTTAATCACATGAGAGCAGTAAAGAATATAGCAATTGTATGATAAGTTAGAATTATCTACGAAAAAATATGAACATAGAAGCAAGTATTCTAAAAGCAACAGAAACTCAAATTGAGTACTGGAAGAAAGTATTAAAAAGAGTTGTTGAAGGCATTCGATTTCTCACTGAGCGAGGGCTTCCTCTTCTTGGAAAAGACGAAATAATCGGATCCCCAGATAATGGAAATTTCCTCGGTATTATGAAACTTATCGCTAAGTTTGATCCATTCATGGAAGAGCATATTAAATTATACTCTCATAAATGGCGTGGATCAGTATCATATTTGTCTAAACTATCTACGAGGAATTTGTTGAATTAATAGCAAAAAAAGTACTAAGTAAAATTATAAGTGAAGTAAAAGATGCAAAATATAGGGGTATTGTGGTAAATTCTACTCCAGATATATCACATGTAGATCAATTGTCCGTCATTCTTCGGTCCTACTTATACCCTCATATTTATGAACGGTTTTTTCGTTTTGCACCGATTCAAAGTCACACTGGTAAGTTACTTTATAATGTCGTGTTAGATTTAGTACAAGAATATGATATTGATATTGAAAATTGTCGCACTCAGACCTATGACAATGCTTCGAATATGTCCGGAAAATATTCAGGTCTCCAAGCTTGTGTTAAAGAAAAAAAT
Source organism: Philotrypesis tridentata (assembly GCA_018906965.1). Classification (NCBI taxonomy): domain Eukaryota; kingdom Metazoa; phylum Arthropoda; class Insecta; order Hymenoptera; family Pteromalidae; genus Philotrypesis; species Philotrypesis tridentata. Next base: position 101,460 of record JACCIB010000282.1, read on the forward strand.
AAACTTGCTTATTATATTCCTTCTGACGGACATTCCCTCAACTTAGTAGGAGCATATGATGTCGACGAATGTCTTGATGCTATCGAATTTTTTCGGATTCTTGCAGTGTTTGTATGTTTTCTTTGGGGCTTCGAACATCATTGGAACATTCTAATGAGTAAAAAATCGAGATCAACTAATTTATCTAAAACAAGATGGTCACATCGTGAAAATGCTACAAAACTTATAGTTAAAGATTACAATGGGATTTATGAAGCATTACAGATATTAGCGAATGATGTGAATTAAAAGCAGGATCCTCGGAAAGAAGCTTTAGCTTTATAAAATAATATTATACAAGATTGAAAATGTTTTCATGGCGATTTTTTGGAATTATATCTTTGAAAGACTTAATTCAACTAGTCAGAACCTTTAAGTAATTAATGTAGACTTGATTTCTGCTAATAATATGCTGATTTTATTAGTAGATTTTGTTTTTCCATATTGAAAAAAAAGCTAAGGAAATAAGTGCTTACGTAAACCAAGAATATTATCATGCAAATAAAAGAAAAATCCCTCGTAAGCTTAGAGGCGGAGTAGTGCAAATTGACAATTTAAATGCAAATGATCATTTTAGGATAAATACATTTTATATTATTATTATTGACAAACTTGTCGAGTTACAAAGGCGAAGTGAAGCATATAGTCATATTGTAAACTTATTTGGATTTATAACTCAGTTATTATTTATAGAGTCTAATATTTTGGAGAAGAAAGCAAACGATCTCATAAAAGTTTATTCAAATGATTTGTATAGTGATTTTATTATAGAATTTAAACAATTTATACCTCGCTTAAAACTTCAACCGAAATGATTCTTTTACAATCGAAGTGAAAAAGTAACCCATGAAAATGATTAACTTTTGTGTCCATTGGAAGTTCTAAATTGCATTGTCAATATAGACATCATTGAGGTTTTCCCAAATATTTATATCGCCTATCGAATTTTAGTTACACTTCCTATAGCAAATTGTGAATCTAAAAGATCATTTTCAGTACTGCAACGTATAAAGAGTATGTACAGATTGACTATGCTAAATGAAAGATTAACCGCATTGGCGAGGTTAAGCATTGAAGTGGATTTACTTCGATCAATTGATTTTGGTGACATGATTAGTGAATTTGCTGCAGCAAAGTCAAGAAAAAAATATTTCTAACTAATAATTATATAACATAATTTATTCGTTGTTTTTCGTAAGTAAAACTAAAATTAAAAATATTTCCGTTCATAAATTTACCATAATTGTAATCCCATTTTTCATGATAATTTTTTACTGCCCTTAAGAGGTTATGACAGGGTTAAAATTATGAAAATATCGATTATTTTATTCACTTTTTTCAGTTAATAGACCGTCGAAACGTGATTCTGAGCCGTTTTTTACTAAAAAAAATTTGCCTCGAAGAAGCAGACAAAAAACTGATAAATGTTTTTAGCAAATATTTTAAAAATCGTAAATTTTAAATATTTTAATTAGACAAAACTCATGGAAAGAATTGTTCTACGACGCTTCTTATAAAGTCGTTTAATGAGAACTCTTACTGAAAATACGACATAAAAACCATTTTACAGACAGTTTTTTTCTCAAGAGTTATTAATCTATTTTCGTAAAATATTAATTTTTTATTAAACTCAATGCGTGATGTACGCATACCACCAAATATACTTTATTGCATGTATATTTGAGTATCAGAAACCAATCAAGGTATGCCAGATAGTTTCTGTAAGTATCGCTGACTTTATTCATATGATTTGCATTATAAACTCCTTTTACTCAGATTTAGTTTTTTCATGATTTTTTTTCCACTCGCCGCAGGTTTTTTCAGCAACCAATTGGGAGAACCAATTGGGCTCAAATTATAGAGAAACCTTGGGAATAGGTTTCCTCATAAACTAAGTGGAGCAGAATTGACAGAGGTAAGTTAAAAGTGAATATTACCTATGTTTACATATGTATCATTCACTATAATTATTAATATTGCCAATATATGTATAATTAGTTGTATTAATTTTGTGTTTTTCAGGAATCTGCTCCGCTTAGTCTGGGTACGGTTCCTTCAGAAACTTGCGGCAAGTAAAGAAAACTGATGAAAATAATGATTTTTGGTAAGTAAATACCTTTTCATAACACATGCATCGAAAGGGCTCTTTTCGCTGCCTCGAAACTTCGTGAAAAGTCGAGTTTTTCTATGGAGTATCGGAGCGGGAGGTAGAAATGTTTACCTTCCGCTGCGAGATATACATATGTATACATCCATACATACTTAATAAAAATAAGACACCATATTCATATATGTATATAAATTTCAAAATTTTCAAAATTTTCAAAAATTTCAAAAATTTAAAAATTATGGAAATATATATATATATATGCATAAATATGTTTTGTAATAGCCAATGTCCAAGAGCTTTGGTTGCGTAAAAGAGCCCTTCGATCCACTAATTATAAAAAGCACGGTACATAAAAAGGGGCGAATGACTTTTTCAGACTTGCATGACGATTTGAGCACTCGAGTCCATCTCGGGCGCCTACGGCGCCCTCAACTTCCCCTCGTGCTCGATCATCCTCGCTTGAAAAAGTCAACTTTCGCCCCTAGTTGTATAATATACTATTAATTGGTTTTAAATATTACACTTATGTAATGCATATTTTTAATGCAAAAAAGTGATCTATAATACTTATATTTCACAGGAAAAATATATTTTTTAGAGCACCTATATAAATATTAATTTTTTACAGTACCAATAATTTTTCTTTTTTTTCAGGATTTAACGCTGTCATAACCGTTTAAGGGCCCCATCCCTATTTTAGATTCTGGGCCGCATAGATCTTAAATCCGCCACTCGTGTGTTAAAAAAGAGATTTAATTTAATGAGGTTACCCATCTTAGTATGAACCATGCCTTTTCTGCTTACCTGTCATAATAGGAAATTCATAGAACGATGTGTTTGGTCAGAACACATCACGATATAAGTTTAATCAAATATTAATATCTAAGAGCTTCGTTCTGTCGAATTAAGTACTTATTCGTAAAATTATTGATATTGAGCATTTCAGAATTGCTTTCATAAAATTTTCATCCAAGAAATTAATATTTCAAATTCGTTTAAGGCAAGAAAATTTTTTACAATTTTTGATAAGTTGTACTGTTGAAGTGTAAATAAAAAATATAAACAAAAAAGTAATGAAATTAAAAGTATCAAAGTAGAAGATTTTTAATATTTTATCGTAAATGAACTTCTCATATTGATAAACTGTCGAACTTAAACTGTCGACTTCATGGCTTTAGCGTCTAAATTTTCAGATAGGCATTGATTAATATAAAAATCAAAACTATAAGTTCTTCGATAAAGTTAATTCTTAGATAAAGTGAACATGTTGAAACAACTTTGTATACCAAATTTCAGCATTCTACTTATAATCGATTTTAAATGAGGCGAAGACCATAATATTCGAAATGCCATTGTAACCGGTGGATGGTTACTTATTTCAATTATATTCTTTACACTCATTTAAAATCTATCAACCCTGCTGAAAGTATCAAGGTTGAAATCAACCTTGATCGGTACCTTGATTCGAGGTTGATGCTACCTTGATTCAACCTTGATTTACACCTTAATTTTATTAAAAGTAAAGTACAAGGTACAAGGCTTTGCACACTGATTTTGCCTGTATACAGTGGATTAGTATTAATTTGCTTATCAATATTGAGACAAAAATGAAAAAAAAAAGAATTTATCAAATTTAAAAAATATTTACTTTAAAGCGGTCACCCATCCAAGTAGGAACCTTGCTTAATGCTGCTTAACTTTCATGATAGAAAGTCCATGGTGCGATGTGTTTGGCCAGAACATAACGTACTATTAGTAAACTCAAATGTTAATGTCTAAGAGCTTCGTTTTGCTGAATCAGGTATTTTTGCGTATTGTTCATGCTAAATATTTTAAAATTAGTTTCATAAAATATTTGACGAAGAAATTAATTTTTTGAGTCTATTCAAGGCAAGGGAATTTTTTTAACTTTTTTAAAACTCTTAGCAATAATTATTTATTTTTCATAAATGATAGCTTTGCTTTAACACTTTTAAATTTATTACCAGTCCGTAAATATATTTTATTTTTAGTTCGATAACGCTATTAATGTTAAAAAATTACTAGCATTAATCTAAAGAAAACTACCCTTATCAAAACAATGTGCAGATATTTATGCAGAGATCTCTGCATACTTCTCTACAGAGCTCTGCAGAACAAACTACTATACAAATTCTCTATAGATGAACAATGTCAATGCTGCTGCAGTGACTTATGTAGAATTCTCTGCAGAGCTTACTGCATAAATTACTGCAGAAATTTCTGCATTGCAATTGCTTCTGCATAGAATTTGGACCTCCAACAGAGAATCCTGTAGATTGCTCTATAGCGCCCTGCAGAAAATTCTACAGAGATCTTTGCATAAAAATTTGTATGTTATTTTGATAAGCGTATGCTAATAACTAAAACTACTGGCATTAATTATTTATTGTTCATAAATTATAGTTTTACTTTAATACTTTTAAATTTATATCCGTTAATATATTTTATTTGTAGTTCGATAATGCTATTAATATTGAAAAATTAAAAAAATTCCCTTGCCTTGAATAGACTCAAAAAAATAAATTTTTTCGTCAAATATTTTATGAAACTAATTTTAAAATATTTAGCATGAAAAATACGCAAAAATACCTGATTCAGCAAAAATAAAGCTCTTAGACGTTAACATTTGAGTTTACTAATAGTATGTTGTGTTCTGGCCAAACACATCGCACCATGGACTTTCTATCATGAAAGTTAAGCAGCATTTAGCAAGGTTCCTACTTGGATGGGTGACCGCTTTAAAGTAAATATTTTTTAAATTTGATAAATTCTTTTTTTTTTCATTTTTGTCTCAATATTGATAAGCAAATTAATACTAATCCACTGTATACAGGCAAAATCAGTGTGCAAAGCCTTGTACCTTGTACTTTACATTTAATAAAATCAAGGTTGAAATCAAGTTTGAATCAAGGTATCGTCAACCTCGAATCAAGGTACCGATCAAGGTTGATTTCAACCCTGTTACTTTCAGTAGGGAAAGCTAGAGAGATGAGTTTTGGTATATATTTTTCTTTTTAAATGTTGAAACACATGTTCAAACGATATATACAATTAACTTTATTTAAGAACTTACAATTTTGATTTTCATATTAATACTTATCTGAAGATTTAGACGCTAAAGCCATGAGTCCACAATAAGATAACACACCATGATTAATTAAATAATAATTATATGAGTTGAATTATATATGTTATTATGAACTTTGTAATGCTATGTAGAAGTTTGAAAATTCTGGGCAGAAGTTAGTTTTAAAGATAGATCTTCTGGTCAATTTTCTGGCAGGGCAGTAACGAAGTTACGATTTTTAGGTTAGAGTTGCATAAAGGTATTCTATTTTATATATGCAAATGTTACACATTAATTTAGTTCAAAGTAATGACTTTCTAATTTTGTATTGAATAAATAATATTATATTCCTACTGATATGTACAAATATATATTTAAATATAAAAATTCGTCTTTATTTATTTCACCTCAGACCCTGCTTATTTTCAATAAGATTTACAAATAACAAAAATGTTGATTTCATAACCTTCGCTGAACTTCTACAACTCGAAGAGAGGAATGAATCTGATGAAATTCAGATATTCAAAGATCTCTTTGTTTATCTTCATTTAATAGAGATATATCAAATCAAGTTTTATGCACGCGGTTGTAAAACAATTTAAAATTCAATTATAAATTTAACATCATTACCTTAAATCCAAGTTCTCCAGGATTCTCAGGTTCAAAATCATAAAGAGCTGTACAGTATGGTTGTTTTTGGGGTTGAATAGGAGTCCTTGATGGTGATTTACTTGGCGATGGCAATGGAGAAACTAAAAAAAATATTCATATATTTAATTTTTATATTTAATTTTTAAAATATTTTATTTTTAAATTTCATGTATCTAATTTTCAAAAGAAATATTTATTTATTGTAACCATCCTGTGTAAATTGACGAACTAACTCATCAAAATGCGACTGATCGAAAATGCACGATTACGAGTTAACTCGTCATCAACTCGTATCAACTGTAGTGACGTTCTGAACACCGCAAGTCAAAGCTCAACACGAATTATTATAAATCAATATAGTAAAAGAACTATTATTTTGAATTTCCTTTTCAATTTTCAGTTGAACATTATAAAATTTCATGCAAATTATTGGTATTTATGATATTTACAAATAATGAAATTAGTGGACAGATGTAACTAAAATCGACCTGAATACTTATACAAGGAGGTTTTCAGGGTCGCTGAAATCGATTCCACTGTCAGAACTTCAAAATTCAAAATAGTAAATCCAAAATGTAGGGGACATGTGCCGGTGTAACCAGAGAATTTTACAATTACGAATCATTTAGCCGCATGACCAAGTAAGGACCGGGCAATAAAATAAATCAATCACGCCGAAGCGGCAATAAAACGAAGACCAGCCTGAGCGTAGATATGAACGTAAGGGCACGGCAGCAGCGGCTTTTTAGAATATGGAGCTGTAATTTTCATAGGCGCGGCGGCAAACGATGCTAAGCTAAGGAAATCGCCGCCGCTAAAGAAGACGCGTATATAGAGCGATAATAAATGGAAATAAGATCACGCGCAAGCCGACGAAGAACGGGGATGCCCAACGCTACGCCTGTCAAACGGGCACGTGGGCCATAAAAATCATACGCTCGCAATCCAGCATAAAGACACCGCTCGCAGGAAGGAGTAAATATGTGAGAGTCGGCGCGGAAGTCAGGTGCCAACTTCACCGAGGGCTAGGCCATAATTAATACGAATGGCAAATTTACCGACTATCCGAGTAGTATAGCTATAGGCATACTAGAACAGGCGGCTACTAAAACAGTAGGCATACTAGAACAGGCGGATACTGGAACAACGGATCCCCTCCACTCTGCCTCCGTTGTTCTAGTATCTGCACGGGTTCTAACATATGCTGGCCCCTCTCTCTCTCTCTGGGCCCCTCTCAAAGCCAGTAGCCGTTGGTGACGGAATTTTCTCCCCCACTATTTTGTTCCAGTATACCTATAGCATTTTCTACTTTTTCTTTTTTTATTGTTTTTTATTATGATGACCCCTCTCTCTGGACCCCCCTCTCAAAGCCAGAACTCGTTGGTAAGAGGACTTTCTTTGCAGGCTTTACCTGTAAGAAGAAAAAATAGGTGAGCGCAGTAGGTTATTACTAAGAAAAAATGTATACGAGCGCAGCAAGATGATTCCGTTACTATAAACTCGCCTCAAAATTTTGGGTGAGAGAAAGTAAATGTGCGCTTCTATACACAGCAGTAAGCTGTCATACATCTTTGGTAACCGATGCATTGAGCGATCGGATGAAAAAGAAAGTCAAGCGAGATAGAGTCATTGTAGGCTTTACCTGTAAGAAGAAAAAATAGGTGAGCGCAGTAGGTTAATATTATGAAAAAATGTATACGAGCGCAGCAAGGTGGTTTCGTCACTATAAGCTCGCCTCAAAATTTTGGCTGAGAAAAAATAAGTGTGCGCTTCGTATGTAAATATACATTTTCCATCTCCTTCAGGCCTAACGAGCTAGGAATCTTCGGCAGTATAAGGTGATTCCGTTACTATAAACTCGCCTCTGAATTTTGGGTGAGAGAAAGTAAGTGTGCGCTTCGTATGTAAATATACACAGCAGTAAGCTTCCATACTTTTTTAACCATTGCATTGAGTGATCGGATGAAGAAAAAGCCAAGCGAAATAGAGTCAATGCAGGCTTTACCTTAAGAAGAAAAAAAATAGGTGAGCGCAGTAGGTTTTTGGGTGAGAAAAAATAAGTGTGCGCTTCGTATGTAAATAAACATTTTCCATCTCCTTCAGGCCTAACGAGTTAGAGATTTTCGGCAGTGTAGGTATTCTCCAATCAGAGGATGTTCTCTATTTCCGAGACAGGTTTTTTCTTTGAGAACTAGTGGAAAGGGTAATTCAGTTCTCTAAAATAAAAAGGGCGGCTCAAGCAATGCTCAATCAGTTTGCTGGAGTTTTTCCGAGAAAGAAATGGCCCTCAACGGACAAGGTAGCAAAGTGCAGCAGGCATTGGAAAGGATAGAGTGGATCCTCAAACATGGGGATACCATTCTAAAGATGGCGAATATTATTGCAACTGTGATGGAAATTGGGGATAGATGTGAGTATTTTTGATAAAATATTAAACTAAAAATTTTTGTATGTCATAAAATATTAAACTAAAAATTTTTGTATGTCATCATTTGTATGTTTATAATCATTTTTATAGTGCCACCAAAGCCATCATTGGACTGCATGGAGCAGCTTGAAAAAGCATTCAAGACGCACAGGAGTCAGACCAGAGTGAGACCATCTATATTGAAGCGGATTCAATCCGATAGGACAGATGCCTTAAGAAAATTGTATCACGGCAGCAGCAGCAGCAGTTCCCCAAAAGTTTCTGGTAAGTCGTATCTCTTTCTCTCTCTTTCTCTCTCTCTGTCTCTCTCTGCCTCTCTCTCTTTCTCTCTCTCTGTCTCTCTCTCTTTCTCTCTCTGTCACTCTCTCTTTCTCTCTGTGACTCTGTCTCTCTCTCCCTCTCTGTCGCTCTCTCTTTCTCTCTGTGACTCTGTCTCTCTCTCCCTCTCTGTCACTCTCTCTTTCTCTCTGTGACTCTGTCTCTCTCTCCCTCTCTGTCACTCTCTCTTTCTCTCTGTGACTCTGTCTCTCTCTCCCTCTCTGTCACTCTCTCTTTCTCTCTGTGACTCTGTCTCTCTCTCCCTCTCTCTGTCACTCTCTCTTTCTCTCTGTGACTCTGTCTCTCTCTCCCTCTCTCTGTCACTCTCTCTTTCTCTCTGTGACTCTGTCTCTCTCTCCCTCTCTCTGTCACTCTCTCTTTCTCTCTGTGACTCTGTCTCTCTCTCCCTCTCTCTGTCACTCTCTCTTTCTCTCTCTGTGGACTGTTTCTCTCTCCCTCTCTCTATAACTCTGTCTCTCTCTCTCTCTCACGCATTGTGTATTTTCTCTCATTCGCTTATTAATTTTTTTCAATTATTAATTTTTATCTATTTTTTTTATTCAGATAAAAAAAATTAATTGGCGAAGAAAATTATTTTCTTCGTCAAGTTCGAGCAGCAGCAGCAGCAGCAGCAGCAGTAGCAGCAACAGCGATAGCAGCAGTGATAGTAGCAGCAGCAGTAAGAGTAAAAGGAAAAATGGTATGTACTTCATTCTATTATTAACTTAAAAAAATTTTTTCCACTGTTTTTTAAAAAATTACTATATTTTTTGTTTTTAGATGCAGATACAAAAAAAGCAGATGATAACTCGAAATCATCTACTGTTGCTGCATCATCAAATTGCACAAAGTCCGTCTCATCATGTAAGAGCGAAAAAATGACTAGCGAGACTAAAGAAAATAGTAAGTTTTTTTATTAAAATATATATATTTATAACATAAGTTAAAATTAAAATATTAAATATTTAAAATTTTTTTCAGCTGACAAGCGACAAACCATCATGTCGCTGAAAAAAATTCCACGTTTCGAGCAGCATCACCAACAGCAGCAACAAAATCACCATCAATCACAACAGCAACAACATCAAAATCATCAGCAACATCAATCACAACAACAACAACATCAAAATCAACAGCAACTAAAACGTAGTTTGCCAGTTGTTTTAGATGTAGAATATATGGTAGATCCAATTGATGTAGAGAAAAGGTATTTAAGAAAATAAAAATATAAATAATAATAACAAATAATTTTATGAAATAATAATAAATATTTTTATGAAAAATATAATTATAAAATAATTTTTTATGTAAAATAATAATATTTTATACATCCCTTTCCTTACAACTTTACGATTTTTTTTAAATTATTATACGCGCTGTATTGGTAATAAGTAAAAAAGACAATAAATAAAATTTTATGTTTCTTTATTAATTTCAAATTTATAGTCAACTTCATCTTTATCAAATACATTGTTTAAATAGTTTAATAACCATTGTCTTATTGAAACTACATTGGAAATGACGCATACAGGTCGTCTTCTCTTGCAAAGAATGTGATTGACACATCCAGATTGATAATCACATATTTTCTTAAGTGATTGACATCCATAAATTTCTATATTGGAAATGGATCTGAAAGTATAAAAAGTATCACATAAGTATCATAATAGTATCAGGTAAGTATCAGAATAGTATCACGTAAGTATCACAATAGTATCACGTAAGTATCACAATAGTATCACGTAAGTATCACAATAGTATCACGTAAGTATCATAAAGTATCGTAAAAGCATCAAAAGAGTATCATACATTTTCTCTTCAGTAAGTTCTTCCCATCTCGTTGGTGGTTTAAAGTGATAGACAGTTGGAAAAGCAGTTTTTTCAAATTAAGAAAACTGACTTCCTTTAAAATAAAAGTGCCGGATGCTATTCTTTGAAATCCTTGAATATCACAGATATAAACATTCTCCTCCGGACATGGTAATAAAATATTTCTAAACATTATATCATAGTCACGCGTTCTAGCCATATTTCAATTCTTGAGTTCGTCACACGACAGAAGCAAACTCGAGAATGAAAACGTAAGGTCTAGCATCCTAATTTTAAGGCATAAAACTCAACCTCTTGCTCTTTGATTGGTTGTTGTAAAAGATAATTCTCTCCCACTTTTCATCCCTTCTCTGAGAAAAATCTCTTTTCAAATTTGATTGGTTCAAAAAAAAGGAAAATGCATCCCATCTACAAGAAAAAATTTCACTACTATCATTTTTCCCCCTCCTCCTTACAGACTTATGTCTATAAAAGCGTGAAGATTTCGTGCACTTGTCAGTTCGTTTTCCACAGTAGCATTCAGATTGTAATACTAAATATGTCTACAATGGAGCAGATGGAACGTAGTATACAAGTGCTTCGAGAAACATTAGAAAGTATTCATGAATTGAACAATTCAGACATTTACTATTTGTTAGATGTATGCAATTCAACTATAAAGGAATTAAACGAAAAAATTCATGAATCAAACCTCACACGTGGAGAAAAACAGAAATGTCAAACTTGTATGGCACATCTATCACAGATTCAAGTTGAATTCGAACATCATCTTCAGCGTGGAGGTGCTCTACAAGAAACTAAAGCACGAGTTGAATGGCGTGATGTTCAGTCGGCTTTCCAAAATCGAATAAGAACTGGCGTAGTAGTCAATATAAGTCATGTAGATATTCTAAGTTTTATGAATGATGCCGAAAAGATTTTTAAAGAAAAAGTGCAAGAAAGCTTACATGATTATAACACTATAAAAGTAAATTCTGATTTCATTTCAGAATTTTCTATGCAAAAAAATGGAGAAGAAACTGTAGATATAAAATATTTCACTAGTGAAAGTTCTGCAATTTATACATCAACAATCATAAAAGAATGGTTTAGAGAACATATCAAAGATCCAATTCTTGCACAACTAGAAGAATTTCAAGAAAAGGATTCTGGGTGGACATTAAAAAGTATTATAAGTTTATGCATAAATATAAAAAAATATTCTCCAGTTAAAGGGAGCTCATATATTCCTCTTCCAAAATTTATAAAAGTAAAAAAAGCATGTATTAATGTTCAAAACAATGATAATGAATGTTTTAAATATGCAATACTTTCAGCATTATATCCCTGTACAACGAATGCTCATAGAGTGAGTAATTATCTCCCATATGCAAACATGCTCAATTTTGGTGACATAGAATTTCCTATCAAAATAAAAGATGTATCAAAATTTGAAAAGCTTAATAATAATATTTCTATAAACGTGTATATGCTTAGGATGTTTGGACAGAAGCATGAAGTATCACCTTGTTACATTACAATCGAAAAGAAGGAGAAACATATAAATCTTCTTATTATACAAGATTATTATATAAACGAACATGAAGAAAAAAATCAAGGTGAAGATGAAAGAGTGCCTCGGTATCATTATGTGTGGATAAAACACATTTCAAGACTTTTAAAATCTCAATTGTCGAAAACTAATAGAAAATCATATCATTGTGACAGATGCTTACAAATATTTTATTGTCAAGACGGATTGGAAAATCATGAAAATTATTGCAGAAATATAAATAATTGTAGAATTAATTTGCCTGACTCCAAAAACAATATACTTAAATTTGAAGATTATAAAAAAAGTGAAAAAGTGCCTTTTGTAATATATGCAGATTTTGAATGTTTATTGAAGCCTACTGAAAATGAAAATGCTTTTCAACTTCATGAAGCATACAGCATAGGATATTACATAAAATGTAGCTATGATGATCGATTATCTGGCTATAAATCATACAGACAAAAACATTCTGATGAAGAATCACCTGCAGAATGGTTCGTAAAAGAATTGAAATCCATTGGAGAAAAGATTGAACAACTCTATAAAAATCCGAAGCCACTGAAACTTTCAGATCTACAAGAACTATCTTTTCGGAGTTCAACGATTTGTCATATATGTCGGAAACCTATTCATTCAAAACAACTAGCAGTAAGAGATCACTGTCATCTCACAGGACGGTAAGTTTTTTAAATTTGATATAAATAGAAAAAATAAAAATAGTATACTTATTCAAAAGCATACTTTTTCTTTAGTTTCAGAGGCGCAGCTCATAATTCTTGTAATTTGAATTATAAGGATTCAAGATTTATTCCAGTAATTTTTCACAATCTTAATTACGATACTCACTTTATTTTGAAAGAAATTGCTACTTCTTCATTACTGAAAGGACGCGTTAGCGTAATACCTCATAATAAGGAGAAATATATTTCATTTTCAAAATATATAGATGGCAGTGATATTATTTTTAGATTCATCGATTCCTGGCGTTTTTTACCATCATCTTTAGAGAAGCTAGCGTTATACCTAGAAAACGTTCCGATAGCAGTTCAGGAATTCAATCAGATGGATTTACAAGTGAAAAGATTGATCTTCTTAGGCGGAAAGGTGTATTTCCATATGATTTTGTAGATGGATTAGATAAACTAACTACTACAAAACTGCCAGAAAAAAATGAATTTTATAACAAGCTGACGGATTCTCATATTGTTGAAGAGGACTATAATCACGCTCTTCAAGTGTGGCATAAATTCAATATATCAACTTTAGGAGAGTATTCTGATCTCTACTTAAAAACAGATGTACTGCTACTGGCTGACGTCTTTGAAAGTTTCCGAAAAACATCCCTTGAAGCTTATGGATTATGTCCGGCTCACTTTTATACTACACCAGGATTAACATTTTCAGCGGCACTTAAAATGACAAACGTGGAATTAGAGCTTCTTACAGATATTGATATGTTAATGTTTATCGAATCAGGCATTCGAGGTGGAATTAGCCAATGTTGTAATCGATATGGAAAAGCAAACAATTCGTACATGGGATCTTCTTACGATAAAAATCAGAAAACAAAGATGCTCTTATATTTTGATATTAATAATCTTTATGGATGGGCAATGGTGCAACGTTTACCAGTTGGAAAATTTGAGTGGATAGAATATGAGACGAATCCATACTTTTTCAATGAATCAGCAGATTCAGATATAGGTTACTTTGCAGAAGTAGACTTAGAGTACCCTGAAGAAATACATGATGACCATCAAGATTTACCATTTTGTGCAGAACATCGCGCACCACCTGGCTCAAAGCAGAAGAAACTTCTAACTACATTAAATGATAAGAAAAGATATATTATTCATTATCGAGCTCTTAAACAAGCATTAGATAATGGACTTCGTTTAAAAAAGGTACACAGACTTTTGAAATTTGAGCAAAAGGCATGGCTCAAACCTTATGTTGAACTAAATACAGAGAAGAGAAAACAAGCCAAAAACGAGTTTGAAAAACTATTTTATAAATTATTAATAAACGCTGTCTATGGTAAGTGTATCGAACGAGAGCGATCTCGCGTTGATGTACGATTAGTAAATAAATTTGCAGGTAGATATGGAGCAGAAGCCCGTATAGCTCAACCAAATTTCCATAGTTGTGCAATTTTTGATGAAAATTTGGTTGCTATTCAATTGAAAAGAACGAGTGTTACAATAAAGAAGCCAATATACGTTGGACTCTGCATCCTTGATTTATCGAAGACACTACTTTATGAGTTCCATTACTCATATATGAAACAGCGAGTTGGGGGAAAATGTAAACTTCTCTATACAGATACAGATAGTTTGATTTATCAAGTAGACGATGTTGATATGTATCAAATAATGAAAGAGGATATTCATAGGTTTGATACATCAGATTATGATAAAAACAATCAATTTGGCATTCCTTGTGTAAATAAAAAAGTACTTGGACTTATGAAAGACGAATGCTCCGGAAAAATTATGACAGAGTTTATTGGCTTACGAAGTAAAATGTACAGTATTTTAATTGATGGTGGAGCAACAATAAAGAAAGCTAAAGGTATTAAATCCTATGTTGTAAAGAAATCCATTACATTTGAAGACTATCGAAAATGTCTTGAAGATCTGCTTCTTGTACATCGAGAGCAGTGCAATATACGTTCAAAATTGCATATAGTTCATACCGAAAAACAGAATAAAATTGCTCTAAGTCCCTATGATGATAAAAGGTATTTATTGCCTCATAGTACCGACACTCTACCATGGGGTCATTATAGAATCATGGAAGAACAGATGTCGCTAGCTGCAAGTCAACTGAAAGCGGAAGTAGAGAAGGGGCATGCAGAAGCCAATGAGAGAAAAGTAAGTGAAGTGGGGATAGACCTTGAAATAGAAAAAGAGAGGGGGACCGATGAAGAGCTTGTAACGCAAGTAGAAGAGAGGATAACACGAGTGGGAATAACGCTTTATGGAGAAGAAGGTGAACCAATCACCATTGAGTATGATATACCCGAAGAGAATGACAACGAATGGAGTCCATCCATGGAACCAAAGAGTGGGGATATTTTACAAGAGGCGATGGAAAGGGCAGGAGTAATGGTGGGAAACGGACTATATGAGTCGATGCAGCACAAGGAGGAGCACATTCAAGCAATCGAAGAGATCGAAAACAGTCCACCCTCTACAAAGAAACCAAAGCTTGATTAAGTAAGTTTATATCATCTTCACTTATCATATTTTTCTCTAACAGTAAGTTTTTCTAACCTCAATTCGACTTTAATTTTCAGAATGGATCTATCTGCACTTAACAAGGTTGCTGAACGCGACTTCTTACCAACGAAGAAAGCCAAAGACTTAGAAAAAGATCGAGAAAACCTCGTGACAGCACTGAAAGAGGTAAAAACAAGATTCGGCGTCAAGGTTGTAGCTGAGGTGGATGATGCTTTCCAAATATTTTTACCAGACAAGATATCATCTATGCTCATAAAGGATAACAAACTTTTCAGTGATTTGAGCAATGCCGCAAATAAACTAACATTATTTTTTGTATACCAAGGCGGCAATTCTTTTAAATTTGGTACTGCTACCGAGTAATAATAATAAGAAAGACTGTACAAATAATTTTTATACATTTTATTTATTTTATCAAATTGTTACATTTACATATATATATATATATATGAATAAATAACATTTTAAATATTATAATTTGTCTTTTTATTTATCTACAATCCTTATCCTTTCATTACATTAATATCTATCTTAATTTATTTAATATCATTTTTATTAATCCAACTATTATGCTCGTTACTGAATCCTAACCATTTAACATAGATACGATTACCACTTTTCTTTATAACTTTTTCTACTAAATAAATTTCAGGATACATAGTCTTTTGAATTTCAGTTTCATAAAAGCCACCAGTTACAGGATTATCATAATAATCTTTAACGTGGTAAGTTATTGGATTGGTTTTTACTACTTTCGTGATTGAAAAAATCTCAGTTGACCAATTCGGGGTATAACCTTTTTCAAAAACATGTTTTATTTTACTTATTCGCACTTTATCTCCAACTTTGAATTTCGGTTTCTTCACAGTCAACTCTTCAACTGGAAATCGCTTCTTGATTTGCTTCTCGTTCCCCTTCGAAACATTTTTTGGTTCAATCGCTATTGTTCGATGTTTTCTTGAATTGTAAGCTTTGATCAATTTAGGCAGAATATCCAGCCATTTATAGCTTCCTTGTTTGCTAAATTCTATCCACATTGAATTTTTTAATGTTCTATTAAAACGTTCGCATATACTAGTAGTCCAGTTGTACTAGCAATTGAGGTGGATGTTGCTTGGAGCACTTTAGTTTTTTTTTTTAAAAAAAGTAGAAAAACGCGTAGAATAAGATAGTCTTGCTCCTGCGTGCGAAAAACCTTAGGAATTTGTTTAATAGAAGAGAAACGGCTGAATTTTGCATTTTTCGTCAAAGAATCACGTATATCGCGAAAAAGAAGCTTCGTATGACAAAATATGAAGAATTCTTTTTTGTTTAATATGAAATTTCCTATCGAGTGAGACCTTCCGAGAAAAAAAATTTCAATTTTTTCTTTTTTCATGATCAAATTAAGCGAAAAACCTTTAATTGTTTAAACAGTACTCTCTAATAAAGTCGACATTGGCAATCGGGACTAATTTTTTGGGAAATAATAGATGGCTGTGATATTAATACATTCCCGCAAATCCGGTCGCCGTCTGACAAATGGTTTTGTTAAAAATCATTAATTAATTAAAGTTGAGTGCAAATTTTTAATGTCTTACAACTTTTTTAAAAATGATCTCTGACACCGGTTAGATTTTTCACGTATACTTTAACGTTGTCGGAACTAAATGCAATGCGTAAAATGTTTATTTTTTAATTTAACAATGCTTTTAGAATTTTATAAAAATTTTGGTTTAATTAATTAATGCATCATTTCATTAAATATCGATCGATTTGAACATTTTTATTTTTAAATAAATAGTGTTTTCAACGACGCTTAATTTAAGCCGTTGAACGTTCAAAAATTCGAAGTGGTTACAGAGTTACGAAGAATTACGTTTATCAACATTTGCGGCTGAAGTAAACGACACAGAGTCATTCTGTAAAATTCTACAGGTAAGTGAATACATCTACTTTGTAGGGATATATGTACGAATAAATACAAAATCGTATATCCCTTTAAAAATGAACTCGAAAGTGTCGAATTTGCATGAAATTCGGCGCGAAGGCGGGCGGCGAGAGACGCCCGGTGGTGGGGGAAGCCGTCAGCGTTCAAGTCGAAAAGTCGTTCCACGCGCTTCAAATCTGTTCGCGCGGAAAAATTTTCATTTTCTCAGCAATGGAATGACCAAATTTGATGATTTTTTTTTAATTCGATATAGGAAATCGAAAAAAATTCATTGAAATTGTTATTAATAATATCTGTGGCTTACAGGAAGAACCACTTAAGTGACATTTTGCGAAAAATTTTTTTATGTCGAATTCGAGGTGCTCTTAGTACCCTTTTTTATTGTAAAATAGTAGGATTTCCGAAATTCACAAATATTTTAAATACCAGCCGATTACATAATCACTTAACTGCGTCTCTCGTAAAAATGTTACCGCAGAACCACTTAAGTGCACTCGCTTTTTTTATTTTTGTGCGAGATACACCGTATAGAGTACTTTAAGGCTATATAATATATATCTAATTACCTATACCGATATATTCATCGGGTTTTGTTAATTTTTAAACACTTTTTTAATGATTTTAAATTTTTCAAAAATTGTCAATTAGCAAAAACAAAAAAATTACTGAAATCGCTTCGATAAAATTCGTACGTATTTCTTAGCTGATTCTAAGAACTTATTACTCTTAAAAATTTTTTCCAAAAGTGCGTGGTTTCTGAATAAAAAATTCGTAAAAGTCTTCGTAAAAAATTTTCAATTATAATATGCGGCAGTTTGACCACACCGAGGTTCAAAATCAACCCCCAAATCACGTATCTTTTAGGTTTGGACATTTATTCCATTGGTAAGAGGGGTTCCAGATACATTGCAAATTAAAACGTTCTTGAAATCTCAAATTAAAAAAGAAATTTGGAAAGCCCATGCTTTTTTCCTTTAAACCGTTTTTTCTCATTGTTAATAACAATTTTCAAAAATTTAAATTACACCATTGGAAAGGGCATGAGTTAAACTTTAAAAATATGCCCCGCCCGGACCAATGGAACCAATGGAATAAATGTCCAAACCTAAAAGATACGTGATTTGGGGGTTGATTTTGAACCTCGGTGTGGTCAAACTGCTGCATATTATAATTGAAAATTTTTTACGAAGACTTTTACGAATTTTTTATTCAGAAACCACGCACTTTTGGAAAAAATTTTTAAGAGTAATAAGTTCTTAGAATCAGCTAAGGAATACGTACGAATTTTATCGGAGCGATTTCAGTAATTTTTTTGTTTTTGCTAATTGACAATTTTTGAAAAATTTAAAATCATTAAAAAAGTGTTTAAAAATTAACAAAACCCGATGAATATATCGGTATAGGTAATTAGATATATATTATATAGCCTTAAAGTACTCTATACGGTGTATCTCGCACAAAAATAAAAAAAGCGAGTGCACTTAAGTGGTTCTGCGGTAACATTTTTACGAGAGACGCAGTTAAGTGATTATGTAATCGGCTGGCATTTAAAATATTTGTGAATTTCGGAAATCCTACTATTTTACAATAAAAAAGGGTACTAAGAGCACCTCGAATTCGACATAAAAAAATTTTTCGCAAAATGTCACTTAAGTGGTTCTTCCTGTAAGCCACAGATATTATTAATAACAATTTCAATGAATTTTTTTCGATTTCCTATATCGAATTAAAAAAAAATCATCAAATTTGGTCATTCCATTGCTGAGAAAATGAAAATTTTTCCGCGCGAACAGATTTGAAGCGCGTGGAACGACTTTTCGACTTGAACGCTGACGGCTTCCCCCACCACCGGGCGTCTCTCGCCGCCCGCCTTCGCGCCGAATTTCATGCAAATTCGACACTTTCGAGTTCATTTTTAAAGGGATATACGATTTTGTATTTATTCGTACATATATCCCTACAAAGTAGATGTATTCACTTACCTGTAGAATTTTACAGAATGACTCTGTGTCGTTTACTTCAGCCGCAAATGTTGATAAACGTAATTCTTCGTAACTCTGTAACCACTTCGAATTTTTGAACGTTCAACGGCTTAAATTAAGCGTCGTTGAAAACACTATTTATTTAAAAATAAAAATGTTCAAATCGATCGATATTTAATGAAATGATGCATTAATTAATTAAACCAAAATTTTTATAAAATTCTAAAAGCATTGTTAAATTAAAAAATAAACATTTTACGCATTGCATTTAGTTCCGACAACGTTAAAGTATACGTGAAAAATCTAACCGGTGTCAGAGATCATTTTTAAAAAAGTTGTAAGACATTAAAAATTTGCACTCAACTTTAATTAATTAATGATTTTTAACAAAACCATTTGTCAGACGGCGACCGGATTTGCGGGAATGTATTAATATCACAGCCATCTATTATTTCCCAAAAAATTAGTCCCGATTGCCAATGTCGACTTTATTAGAGAGTACTGTTTAAACAATTAAAGGTTTTTCGCTTAATTTGATCATGAAAAAAGAAAAAATTGAAATTTTTTTTCTCGGAAGGTCTCACTCGATAGGAAATTTCATATTAAACAAAAAAGAATTCTTCATATTTTGTCATACGAAGCTTCTTTTTCGCGATATACGTGATTCTTTGACGAAAAATGCAAAATTCAGCCGTTTCTCTTCTATTAAACAAATTCCTAAGGTTTTTCGCACGCAGGAGCAAGACTATCTTATTCTACGCGTTTTTCTACTTTTTTTTAAAAAAAAAACTAAAGTGCTCCAAGCAACATCCACTAGTAGGCCTTTTTCATGCTAGTACGCCTGGACTATAGCATGCAGATTACTATGAGAAGAGTACAAATTGATTTTATACTTTTTCATGAGTTGATGAAAGTTTGAATTGTAAAATTCTTTTCCTTGATCGGTTTGTAGGTTCGTTGGTGTTCGTCCTTGCTTCAATATTCCCATCATTGCTTCAGATACATCTTTACCACTTTTTGACTTGACTGGAACAGCCCATGCATACTTTGAGAATATATCGATGACAGTGAGTAAGTAGTTAAAACCTTTATTCTCCTTGGAGTAGGGTATCATTTCTACAAGATCAGCTTGCCAAGTCTCATCTATTCCACGTATATCATATTTTCTTCGTTTATATCTGCGACGAGCTGGTTTGTGCAACTCTTCAGCCACTCTTTGACGCTCCATTTTCTACAATACTTCTCTCAATATTAGTCCAAAACTTGTTACAGCTGCTCTACTCTTATAGGTTTCTCATAATAATCTTTTAACAATTTAGTTATTAGATTCATCTTTACTACTACTTTTGTTATGGTATGAATTTCAGTAGTAAAGCATTCTGAAGAGTATTCCATATCGATGTTGCAACTTCTCTACTCTTATTTTCAGCTTCTTTAGTCTTCTTTTCATCTTCTTTGTCTGTCAAAAATGGATTAAGTTTCTCATTTATTTCTATTATTCTTATATTAGCATAATCTAGTAGATGTTTATGAGTTTTAACAGCTTTATTGATATGAGCTAATTCAACGCTTATAGACTTTTCTATCTCCAATTTGATGGAATTAAATTTGTTGTTGATTTTGTTCATTTCCTCTGCCAGCATTGAATGATTATGATCAATATGATTTTTTTGATTGGAAAGATTTTTATTAATCTTAGTTATATCTGCACGAATAGCATCTACATCAAATTTAATTGAATTAAATTCGATGAGAATTTTTTTATTTTCCTCTAACAGTTTTGTATGATTATGATTAATCAGATCTTTTTGATTGGAAAGAATTTTATTGATCTTAGTTATATCTGCACGAATAGCATCTATATCAAATTTAATTGAATTAAATTCGATGAGAATTTTTTTATTTTCCTCTAATAGTTTTGTATGATTATGATTAATCAGATCTTTTTGAATTGAAAGATTTTTATTAATCTTAGTTGTATCCGTACTAAGGGTATGATCTACCACAGATTTCCACTTCTGAAAAGTCTCAAGGGTGATCGCATCCTTGGGATTACTGGGAGAGGCAAGATTGCACAATCTTTTATTCTTTAAGTCAAAATTGCCATCTAAAGTAAGATCGAAACCAATACCTTGAGGACCGCGACTTACTTCTTGCGGTCGCTCAAGCGTACGTCCGAACAAGTCGAGACTCATGATACTAATGGTTCAAGAAAGATGTGAACATTAATATATATGTCCAGCTTCACGTAACTCCTCTATAATTGATTGGATTTCATTAGTATGATTGTCATTTCCAGCTGATTTTTCAGCAATTAATAATCGGAGTCGCTCGACAAGCTCATTTGGATCATCCCAATAGATAAGATCTATTGAAGAATTTTTCTTCGCTATTTTATATTTAGGTAGGAGACCTTCTCCACTGATGGATTTCTGTTTGCGCATTGAGCTACGGAACATAGGTGATATAACATCTATAAATTTCCTACTCCTTGAAGTACGAATAGGTCCACTTTTGTTGAATTTTCGACGATGAGCATTCGATGCTACTAGAATATCGCGATAATTTTTACGATCCGCATCACTTATTTTATTTCCATCTGGTTGTCTGATGAAGATTAACTCCATTAGTCCTTCACTTTTAGGATAACTTTTGTCATTCACTCTTACTGTTTTATTGTCAAATTCAATTTCTGCACTACCAATCATATATCTTCCATTTTCATTTCTAACTCCATATACGTTATCTAAATTGCTGCGGCTTTTATCTAGTAATGATAAAAAGTCTGTCGACTGAGTTTGATCACGCACAGATTTAAATGTAGAATTCAAGATTGTGCCATCCAACGAAGCAAACTCATCGTCATCATCGTCATCATCATCATCTTGATTATATGAAGAAGAATCAAACCGTTCAATATCATGAACTATAGGTGTCTTTCCTTTTTTCATGTGCTTACTTGAACTATTCATATCGTCATCATTCAATCGTCCAATGTTTTCAGTTCTCGAATCAATGAGCTTTTCGAGTGGAGTAACGACAGGTTTCAATGTATCGCCAATTACTTTTTCAAAATCATCTCTCTCTTGTTTCAATAAAGCATATTTCTGTTTAATAGCTTTACGTGCTCGTAAGAGCTCGTTGAGAATATCCTTTTCTTTCTTAAATTCAGACATGCTGACAAGCTGCTGTCTGCAATAGAACTGTAAAGAATGAGATTCACATCTCCTTTTTTATTGCAAAACAATCAAATCCTTTTCTGTATCTACCATTATTCATTTCTCTATCCTTATCAATAACAATGAAACCATACTTATCGTTTTTCCAACATTCAGAACAAAGATTACGAAATTCGTTGAAAGCTAAATCAGTATTTACATGATCTTCATATATATGTTTTAAATTAACATCATCTTGACGATATATTACCAGCATGTTAATATTGTCTCTAATAAGATGCTTTGGTATATGAGCATAGGACTGACAAAGATAGAAACTGTCTACGCTTTTATGTCTCCCCATACAGAAAAATGCTCTGACGTTGTCTTGCTTCTCACAAGCTACATCATCAAAAATCATAATTGAATTCGGTAATGCTTCATCTGGAGATACTACAGATTCATGTTCACTAAACGGCATATACGATACACCTTTAATTGGACCTAAAACTTCTTTGAGAAATTGATACTTTGGTTGATTTAATGATTTAGAATAAACATAAACATTTTCAAATCTCAGACCATTCGGATGTGTAATTAGAGCTAATAAACTATTTGTTTTCCCACAATTCGATGGACCGCAGAATACTGCTCGTATACTATCTGGTAATAATTCTCCATGCCGTTTCTTTCTCTTCTGAACTCCGAAATCGAAGTTGGCAATAGGCAGTTTCACTTTTTGATTAGTAAAATCCATGTTAACGGGACAAAGTCAACTTAGACATTGAGCTTTAAAAAGGTATAAATATTCATTTTATATATTTTAATCATCAGTTGTGTATGAGCACTCGAAGAGAGAGAGATGATCATTCACAAATCTCAGAAGCGGACGAAAGGATACGGATTGCTTGATAAAGTGATCAATAACTTGCCTATCGAACTGCATCTTCCCGGATATCAGTATTGTGGTCCTGGAACTAAATTGAACAAGCGATTGAAAAGAGGTGATCCTGGAATAAATCCGCTTGATCAAGCTTGTAAACAACACGACATTGATTATTCGGATAAAAATATAAATCGTAAAGAAGCTGATATGAAGCTTGCCAGTAGAGCTTGGCAACGTGTTAGTGCCAAAGACGCTAGTCTTGCTGAAAAAGCAACTGCCTTGGCTATTGCAAGTGCCATGAAATTGAAAGCAAAAACTGGAATGGGAGTCAAATTCAGTAAGTTGGTGACTGCAGCTAAAAAATCATTAAAACCAAGTAACAGTTCAACCAAGGTTATTCAATCAGCCTTGAAAGGCGCTCGTAAAGCTGCTCAAAAAGGTGGTGGTAAGAATAAAGTTTTACTTCCACGTGTTCTACCATTACCATCAAAAATGGGTGGAGTTCTACCTTTTCTTATACCACTATTCGCAGGACTCAGTGCGACCGGTGCTTTAGCAGGAGGTGCTGCTGGAATAGCTAAAGCAGTAAATGATGCTAAGGCTGCTCAGAAAGAGTATGAAGAAAAAAAGAGGCATAATAAATCTATGGAAGCTATTGCTCTAGGCAAAGGTCTCTATATTAAGCCTTATAAAAATGGAATGGGGTTATTTATGAAACCTCATGTTGGTAGTGGACGAGTTATTAATAAAAAAAAAAAACGTCGATTTAATTTTACCAAATCGTCCACTAACTAACTATGATCTCATAAAGTATGCAAAAGTAATGAAAATCCCAAATTTTAGAGGTGTCTTCATGAGAAATAATCTACCTCGCGATGGTCCTTGGCGAAATGAATCTGCTATTGTTAATTTAGATGATTTTCAAAACAATGGCACTCACTGGGTATGTTATCGAAAACAAGCTTCTAACGTCATTTACTTTGATAGTTTTGGTGATCTTAAACCTCCTAGTGATCTCATGAACTATCTCAATGTGAAAGAAGTAAAATACAATTATAAAAGATATCAGAATTTCGACTCATTCATTTGTGGTCACCTCTGTCTTCGCTTTCTAACCGGAAGCCTATAAAAGCATATTGCTACTCAAAATTCAATCATTCACTTGCAATCAGTCATGGAAGAAAGTTTTACTTTAAGTCTTTCTGGAAAATCTTCAGTTTTAGAAGCGCAATATTTTCCTTCGATTGAACTACCACAGAATAAGAAGTTTGTTTTGGGATTAGTTGAACTTTTAACATTCAACTCCATTCCCAATGTTGATCAATCAAATAATAAACTTCATATAAAAAACGGAGTTACAATAACTATTCCTACTGGAAGCTATGAAATTGAAGCTATCAACAAATTTGTACAAGAAGCATTAAAATTGAAAAAAATTGATTTTTCTTTGAAAGCTAACAACAGTACTCTCAAAAGTGAAATTAGTTGTAGTCAACCTTTGGATCTCACACCTTACGATTCAATAGGACGTCTTCTTGGCTTCACTCCACGTATTCTCAAAGAAAAAACTGTTCACAATTCTGACTTACCTGTGAAAATATTGAAAATAAATGCCCTCAGAGTTGAGTGTAACATTACTGCTGGTGCATATATCAATAACAAAAAGGTACACACAATCCACGAATTCTTCCCCAGAGTTCCTCCAGGATTCAAAATCGTAGAAGTTCCGTCTCATGTTATTTATCTTCCACTTAGTGTGAAGTGTATAGATAATCTTCAAATTCGAATCGTTGATCAAGACGGAAACTTCACATCAAAGCTATATAATGGGAATTGTTTACAATTCTAGTGTGCATATAAGTCGACCACAATGTCATACGACAATCAGTCGACAAAAGAAAGTCAAACCGTTAACAAGGCAGAGCATTCAGTTCCTCAAAAGCGTAGGACTAAAAGTTCGTGGAAAAAAATCAGTTGCATAATTCTCTGCTGCTTCCAGAAAAATGGACGAAATTCTTCAAATTCAATCAGGTGTCGTATTCGATGAGTCTATAGCTCAATACGAATTACATTCACACCAGCCATACTCATCATTGAGTTTTAATAACAGTGATGAAATTCGTATTACTATCCAGCATCAAGATCTATGTCTTTTACCGTCTCGCAGTTACATTCGTGTCTATGGAACACTGCGAAAACCAGACGGAAGTGCACTAGCTAAGACTGATTTTGCTAACAATGGAATTTGTCATTTGTTTGATGAAATCCGATATGAAATGAACGCAGTGGAGATTGATAAATGTAAAAATGTTGGCTTAACCAGTATTATGAAAGGATGGCCTTCATTTACTCCAAGGCAAGCTCATGCTTTAAAAAATGCAGGATGGGAAGGTATGGATGAAGCAACATCGACAATGAAAAATCAAGCAGGATATTTTGAAGGTAGCATTCCTTTGAACATGGTTTTGGGTTTTGCAGAAGATTATAAAAAGATAGTAGTTAATATGAAACATGAACTCATTCTCACTAGATCAAGAAGTGATATAAATGCAGTAATTCAAGAAAGTACGGCTGCTGCAGGTGCTGCTGCTACTTATGAAAACTTTGAAATAAAAATATTGAAGATAGAGTGGATAATGCCACACGTCGTTGCTTCTGACAAACAAAAAATACAGTTATTCAATTTTATTGGGAAAGATAATCCAATCTCCATGTGTTATCGGTCTTGGGAGTTATTTGAATACCCATCACTTCCAGCAGCCAATAAACACATCTGGACTGTAAAAACTTCGAATCAATTGGAAAAACCTCGTTTTGTAATTGTTGGATTACAAACTAGGAGAAAAGATGTAAAAAATGTAAATTACAGCAGATTCGATCACTGTGAAATTAGTAATGTACAACTTTTCTTGAATTCGAAATCTTATCCATACGGTAATCTGAACGTCGACATATTTAAAAATCAGTATGCAATTCTCTATGATATGTATGTTGATTTTCAAAGAAGCTACTATGGAAGAGATCCGCAACAATTGTTGGATAAAGAATCATATATAACTCAGATGCCACTCGTAGTTATTGACTGTTCACGACAAAATGAAACTCTAAAAAATGCTCCTGTTGACGTGCGTCTAGAAATTGAGGCTTTAAAGCCTTTCCCAGCATCTACATCAGCTTACTGCCTAATCTTACACGATCGCATTACTCATTATAATCCTGTTAGTGGAGAGGTAAAGAAGCTTGTTTAAAAAAAAACATTACGAGATGGAGTATGCAGTAGACATGGTTGGCTTTAAACAAATGGGAGGTGATTATATTCTAAAGGAAATAGCGATTATTCCTCTTAATCACAGTGGAGATCCTATAGTTCATCTATTTAAAAAGCCGTTTTCATTGCATAGACTTTCTAATCAATTGCAAGCAGAAAATATGTGGCTTAAACATAATTATCATGGAATAGCCTGGGACACGAATGGACTTGATTACAATCAAATTAGAAACCTGCTTCGGGAATCGTTGCAAAATGCAACCAAAATTTTTGTTATGGATGATCTAAGACAGAAGTGGTTGCAACGTTTTAAATTACCTGTTTATAACATTCAACAATGCGGCTATCCACCAAGATCAACAATCAAGTGTGTAACTATATGCACAAACCATAATCCAATTTACAAGACTGTATGTGCATTACACAATGTCAAACTTATGAAAATGTTTTATAAATCATACAAAAATAAAAAACAATAAAAAAAGAAAAAAAGTAGAAAATGCTATAGGCATACTGGAACAAAATAGTGGGGGAGAAAATTCCCTCACCAACGGCTACTGGCTTTGAGAGGGGCCCAGAGAGAGAGGGGCCAGCATATGTTAGAACCCGTGCAGATACTAGAACAACGGAGGCAGAGTGGAGGGGATCCGTTGTTCCAGTATCCGCCTGTTCTAGTATGCCTACTGTTTTAGTAGCCGCCTGTTCTAGTATGCCTATAGCTATACTACTAATAATATTTAAGATATTTATCGAGAGGAAACATTTTTCTTAAAGTTGTGTAATTGAATGATATAGAGATTATTAATGGCTATTACCATTCCTATAGACGAAAAAAAGCCTTACGCGAGCTTGTTCAAAGTTGAATTATTGAGTAGAATAAATATTTTAAAGCATTTCAAAGAATATTTTTTGAAGTAAAATTTGTATTAATTAAAAACGTGAATAATTTTCATAATTCAACTCAAAAAGCAGATGTTCTATAAGTATTTAAAAGAGCAGAAAATCGATAAATTAAACAACACAGATACAAATCAATTTATTCTGCTATATACCTGGACAAAATTTGTATATTTGAATATTAGTCATATAATTTACAGAGAAAAAATCTATAAGTATTTTAAAGAATTTAAGAGAATATTTTTTTCTTCAGTTAAATTTTAGATAATATAAAAGTTGTTAATAATTGAATTATCAAAATACTTATTAAAGAGAGAATAAAATGAAGAAAATACAGAGTAAAGAAAAAAATTTTACTTTAATTTTTATGCGCAGTGCTTCTATACTTGCAACGTCTGATACAGTCAAATTTCTAGAATTATCAGTTTTATTTAATAATTATCAATTTAATAAAAATATATTTAGTATCTTTATTTGTACAAAATAACTATACATTATTGAATCAATATTCATTAACTTACATTGCAAATAATTACACGAATACAATATATATTATATATACATATAGTACTTGAATTGCATATTCCACAAAACGAACACGCGCTTACAGGTGGATTTTTTTAGGTGTATATTTTAAAGGCGAAACTCAAATTATTGCGATATAGTAGGTAAAATTGCAATCATTTTAAAATTTGTTCTGAGGTATAATGTCTAAAGGTGTAATCATATTTTAAAATCTTATACAGTTCTAAATTTTTATAAGAAGGTCAAATTGTAATATTTTTGTAAACAAAAAGGGAAAACGTTATACAATATATATCGGTCATTCTTCCAAAAGTGGTGTTTTTTATCTTAAAAAATGGACCACATAAAAAAGACCGATTTGAGGGTAACCGATGGTGGCTTTTTGTTATTTAAGGTACAAGAAAACATAATTTATTTGGAAAATACTACAGTTGTGATTAATTTTGTCCATAAGATTGGCATAGGAGGGGTTGTTAATGACACGTTAATGACATGTTACGTTATTATTTGAAATGTATTTTTCAAAAGTGAGAGAGAAAGTGTCTGTAGAAGTTTTTGAGCCTCATGCCTCAAAAAAAAGAATAAAACAGAGGATGAGATAATAGAAGCAAAAAAAATTAAACTTCAAAGGAAAAGAATGGCTAATCATAAGTTTTATGCAAAAAAAAGGAAAAGTTAGGAAGACGTAGTCAACTTAGTGTTGCTTCTAATTTATGTATCTAAACGAAATAATTAATCATGATCGTTCTTATCACAGAAAAGACTTTCCTATTACATGTAATCTACACATTAATGAAATTGTTAATCTTGCGATCATATAATCATAAGAAAACCTGTCATGACAATCAAAGCGATATAAGGACTCCTGTAAAATTGCAAGATTTGAATGTCAATAGTCAAAACCACTTGAATATTCCAGAAAACTATCCAGAAATGTTATTTTACAAAATAATGATGATGTTCCAAATGAATTACAACAGTTTTTTAATTTAGAACATTGTCTATCTTCACAATTTTTCCAACATATTCGTTGGTTTAATAATTTATTTTCCTTTGCATCTTTTAATGCTAATATTGTTAATTTTGGTAATAGACGCTCTGGGGTCAAGAACTAAAAAAACAAGATCTCGATTCACCTCAAGGGTTACAATTACGTTTTTCATTAAAGCCTGGAACTGACAATTAACGACGTTATCATTTTCAATGGACAAACGAAGTTGCGCTTGTTTGAAGATCTGCCATAGCTGACCTCAACATATCATTGTGAGAATTTTTTTTTCTTCAGTGAAATTTTAAATAATGTAAAAGCTGTGAATAATTGAATTATCAAAATACTTAAAGAGATAATAAAAGAGAATACAGAGTAAAGAAAAAAAATTTTAGTTTTATTTTAATTGAATTTTTGAAAAATAAATAAAGAGTTAATACAAAGTTTTTAGTGATATAAGAATTGTAGAGATCAAAGGCAGTGTCACCGCGTGAACTGTGTCAGAGGAAAGTGGGTTCACTTCACTGCTTTTCCGCAAAAAGAATCGAGAAATTAAAGAACAGAGAGACAAATTAATTTAAATAATATTTAAGATATTTATTGAGAGGAAATATTTTTCTTAAAGTTGGGCAATTGAATAATATAGAGATTGTTAATGGCTATTACCTTCCCTATAGACGAAAAAGAGCCTTATACGAGCTTGTTTAAAGTTGAATTATTGAGTAGAATAAAGATTTTAAAGGATTTCAAAGAAAATGTTTTTAAGTAAAATTAGTATTAATTTGAAACCTGAATAATTTTCATAATTCAACTCAAGAAAGACAAGTATTTAAAAGAGCAGAGAATCGAGAAATTAAAGAACAGAGACAAATTAATTTATAGTATTAATTAATTTATAATATTTTAAAGAATTTGTGAGAATGTTTTTTCCTTCAGTTAAATTTTAGATAATGTTAAAGCTGTGAATAATTGAATTATCGAAATACTTAAAGAGAGAATCAAAGAGAATATAGAGTAAAGAAAAAAAATTTTAGTTTTATTTTAATCGAATTTTTGAAAAATAAATAAAGAGTTAATACAAAGTTTTTAGTGATATAAGAACTGTAGAGTGATTATTGTGTCGTCGAGCATATGCGCAGTGCTTCTATACTTCCAACGTCTGATACAATAAAATTTCTTAAATTATCAGTTTTATTTAATAACCATCAATTTAATAAAAATATATTAAATATATATAATTTGTACAAAATAATTATTTAAAGAATAATATTAATAAATTAATATACATTAACCTACTACACATAATACATTTAAAGTTCATATACCACAAAACCAACGCGCGCGTTTACGCGCGCAAATGATCCCCTAGTTATATTAAAAAATCAAATAATGTGAATATACCATCGTCTGCTCTTCTGCACACTTGATGAACTGTATAGATGCAAGCAATAGTATACGTAGTGCCTACGTCACGTTGACGTACTTCCGCGGAGAACATTTTTCCGTCGGGAGAAGAATTTTCGCGTTGAAGAATTCGTGACTCGGAACCTTCACTTCATAATATCTTTTGATAGAAGCCATTTCACAATATATGATCCTGAAGTGATTTTGCTAGTTTTATTCCAAGCTTTCATTTGAGTGCTCATAAGTGAGAAACAAAGCTCTTAATGCGAAGAAAACCGAATGTCACATCTCCAACAGGGCCTATGAGACGTATATAGGGTCTGGCTATAGCGCCCGACGGCGGCGTATGTACTGACGTACCTTATACTTGCCATCGAGGCGCTACCGCGCCCCTTAATTTTAAGCTCGATTAAGTTTGAATAAATTTTAAGCGTGATTAAAGTTTGACTATGTTTAATTAATTTGATTAATTTAAAGAGATAAGAAAAACGTAGCTCTTTTTCTGCTACTGCAAGACCAAGAACTGGGGATCTCCGATAAACATCCGAATGAGTGTATGTAGCCAGAGTTGGATAAAGCTGGATGCATTTGTATTATGATGTCAAGTGGTCATAAATACGAAATAGGTAAAAGCTCGATTTATTAACGTTAATAGCTGGAGATAAATTAAAATTTTATACGTACGTGATGAATTTCAAAAGAAATTCGAATAGCATGCTTTTCAATCCCAATTTATAATGTTGACCGGTATATACAGTGTTGTGTATGTTGTTGCTGCTGCACTGCGTGTACTGTAAAACTTACAGACCAATCATAGGTCAGGGAAGTAACCATATTCTTTTGATTGTTGTATGTCACTTGAGTGTGTACTTAATTGAAATTGCCTTACAGTTTTGAGAAATTTGTTTTGATTGTTGTTCGTCAAATAAATACCTCATTTCTAGATAACTCAAGTTTATCTGCGTCTATGCTGGAGTCTCTGAACAGAGAGATTGCAAGAGTCAGAGCAGAAGAAGAAGCCTTGGAGGCCAAATTAGTTTCTAGTCGGCAGGAAATGATTCAACCCCTTAAGCTGGATGACAACAAAGAGTTCACTGACGGTGATGTAGCCAATAAGCTCGAGTTAAATAAGTCCGATGAAGCTGGAAGCATGAAGCCCGATGCATCTGCTATTATATTATTGAAGGCTAAGTTCGATTCTCGGTTACAAGGTAAACATACTCCAATAATAAAATCACAAAAAGTGGTTAATTTAGATTTGGAACTGAATAAAAGCCGTCATCAGTCAGGAGGGGAAAATTTATAAGTTCGATGTAGATACAAAGCTTGATTTTTATGCTGGAGAGTTAAATGATTCACAATCTGTAAAAAAATTTGATTGTATAAATTCCAGTTATTCTGGAATTAAGGGTCATTTGAACCCTAAAAAGTTTGATTTATCACCAATTATAAGTTCTCATAAAACAAATCAATTTTCAGAGATAGTGGAACGTCTGAAAGTAGCAGAAGCTACTATAAGCAAGTTCGACAAAAAAATTCAGAAAGAATGCAATAAAGTGCATTTTGAAGTTATTGACGAACTTGCAGATTGCAGACGGTATGTAACTGATAGAATCGAATGGATTGATAGGCACGTCAAACGATGGGTCGAAGATGAGGAGTTTGACGAACCTCAATTCGAAATAGATGCACCAGCTTGAAATGTAAATGAATTACCAGCCCAAACTCAAAATGTGGCATCAGCTCGACCTGAAAAGGATTTATCAGCTCGACAACAAAACAATTTACCAGCTCAAAATGCGGGAAATTCTGTAAGTAACGAACATTTCTTTACGAATTAATAAGAGCTGAAATACAAAAAGCTGAATTATCCCGTGCTACGTAGCAATAATTATTGCTGCGTCGTGATCATTGTTGTACGGCCAGCTGACTCACTCTCGGCGAGTTGACAGCTCCTGGAGCGGAGCCAGAGCTCGGTGGCACTCGCAGGAGTTGCCTCTGACCGACCGCGTGCGGAGCGCAGGATGTGAGATGTCGAGTCGCACCTGCGCAGCGCGTCGGTGCTCGGGAAGGGGCATGGCAGGAAGCGAGACGGCGGCAGCGCGTATGCGGTTACATGCGGATTTGTGTAGAGGGGAGAGCGCGAGTATGTGATTGTGAGCGAGAGAGAGAGAGAGAGAGAGAGAGAGAGAGAGAGAGAGAGAGAGAGAGAGAGTCGGCGCGCCATTTGTAAGGTGGAATTTTCCCGCCCACACGGGGATTCCAGTTATTTACAAAGTATTTCTAAAATACGCGGCATCCTTCCTCAAGTGGAGCGTCGGCCTCGGCCATTCCGTCACTGGTGCTCGCAGCAGATAGTTGTTTTTTTTCAGTTATAATTGCCTTTCCTTTTGTTGACGCCATTTTTGGTCCGGTGAACGAGATTTTTTTGAAGGCGTTTGGAGAAGCGTTACTCCGTCTATCTCTCTGGTGGTTTTTCCCTGGTTGGAGTACGGTTTGTTTTGGAGGAAAGGATATTGGAGGAATCGAGTCGACCACAGTTATAGAGGAATATTTGGTAAACTTTATCGCCAATTTATTTGTACTTTTATCTGATCGTATATTTCGGATAATTAGGTAGAGGAGTAAGAGCGTAGAGGATATTTTCACGATTACAGGACGGAGCAGTTTCTCCTATTCCTGTGGCGGTAAAATTATAGAGGATTTTCGGGATTTACAGGAAATGAGCAGTTTTTCCCCTTTGATACCAAGTATTTATCGTAGAGAAAATTTCGCGGCCCACTTCAGATGCCGCCAAACCTTGGGTCTCGGAGATAGTGATATGGCCGCGTGCCCATGTGTTATTTCGAGTCAGATAATTTGTTTGCATACGTGAATGTGTAAAGAGATAGCTATAATATATTTGTGATTTATCATTTTAAATATTGGTGTTATTAATTTGTCGACCTTATTGCCACCACAGTCCCGCTTTTCACCATTGCAGGAATACCACGAGCCAGAGTGAAGGAAGAAAGCCACGTATTTTAGAAATAGTTTGTAAATAATTGGAATCCCCGTGAGGGCGGGAAAATTCCACGTTACAAATGGCGTGCCGACTCTCTCTCTCTCTCTCTCTCTCTCTCTCTCTCTCTCTCTCGCTCACACTCACATACTCGCGCTCTCCCCTCTACACACAGCCGCATGCATGTAACCGATCTCTCACACCGAGATCTCACATCCTGCGCTCCGCACGCGGTCGGTCAGAGACAACTCCTGCGAGCGCCACCGAGCGCTGGCTCCGCTCCAGGAGCTGTCAACTCGCCGAGAGTGAGTCAGCTGGCCGTGCAACAATGATCATGACGCAGCAATAATTATTGCTACGTCGCAATACCCCCCACAAAACCTTAGATATACCTGAACATCTAAGTTTTCCTCCATGAACCTCTACGACCTCTACGAAAACCTGAAATAAAAAATCCTCTAATTCCACTACAAAGTCCGCCAGATAAATAGATTTGACCAACAACTCAAATAATCAACCACCAGTTGCAAATAATCTGTTTATTTTAAAAGAAAAAACAAAAAAACCTAGTGCGGCCCTGGGGCCAGCGCACTTCCGGTGGCGCATTGACCAGCTCCCGTATGGCCAATAAATAATTTTGTGCAATGCCCCCACTTGGTTCCTCCACGCTGGTGGAGGTAGCCGGGATGGAGTTGGCTACCTCCCTCCTGGGTCGGCCCTCACGTCGCCGTAGCCGGGCGGCCTCTTCGGACGTGGATGGCGGCCCATAGCGCTCCTCCTCCTCAAAACGTACTCTGAGGGGGTATGTTGGAGCCACGGTCGGGCCTGGACGGGTTTGACCCGTCGTTTCCGCCATATAGGCCCGGTGGGTTTCCCCACATCGCGCGCAGTCCACCATGTCAGTGCTTAACCAGCCGCAGTTGAAGCAGAACCGCTTCTTCTCCCGGGTGCATCGCTCCCAACGGTGCCCCCGGCCTCGACAATTAAAACACGATCCGAAGGGAGGGTCAACTTCCGGATCGGTAGGGGTGGCCTTTAAATCCCCAAACAATGCGCCCGAGAGAATCGGCCGGCTCTCTCGGGGGGAGGTCTCGGCTTCCACCGAGCCACCCCACCGGCTGCGCCTCCCCTCACGGGGAGTCCGCGGTACCGCCCCCGCAGATGATGAAGGAGCAACCTCCACCTCCTCCTCACGACGTGCCTGCATGACTACAATAAAGGACAGGGAAAAAAAATCATAATTTCCCTCTATCCTCAATTTCCGCTATTTCCTCTATAATCGATATATTACCAGTCCACGCCGGAGATTTTCGTGGACGCTGCATTTCCGCTTCCCAGCGGACCCTCGACTCGTCCGGGTTAAAGAACGGTATATGGGGGCCCGGCTGAGCACGCCTAACCGGAGCCTCCCTGACGAGAAGTCCGGTCAAATGGCGCCCATCGTGCGGCTTTTAGGTGGTGGAATTTTTTATTGATGTGAAACATCTATAGGCGCGCCTCGAGGAGTGAAACCCTAGTTGAAAACAAAAGGAAATTCCGACCAAAAAAATCTCAACATCTGGCAAAACCCCCCACTCCGCCTCCTCATACAGCAAGCTTGTCGCGTGCCGAGTCCTCTCTTCCCGGCTGCGGCTGCTAGTATAGCAATAAAGCATATAATAGAAAATCAGGAAAATGCATATGTGCGACAGACACAGGCTTTCCTTCCCTCAATCTTCTCTCGTCTGCTCGTCTCCCACTCTGTCCGATGCTAACCTTCGAGATTCGGCCGATGACAAAAAAAAGGTCAGACCCATCGATAGTCAAAGCAAAAAAAAAGAGTCGAACAGAGAGTGAGGAAAGAGAGAAAACTGAGGGACGATAGTCTGTCTCTGTCGCTCTTATGCATTTTCCTATGCTTCTCACTCACTCTCACGGGATTTCCTATGTTTCGTTTCTTCTTAGTCCTTAGGTCTTTACTTAATGTGTGTGTGTATGTGTATGTGTGGTGTGTGAGTGTGTGTGTGTATGTGTGTGTGGTGTGTGAGTGTGCGTGTATGTGTGTGTGTGTGTGTGTGTGTGTGAGTGCGTGCATGCGTGCGTTACGTCTCTGGGTTTAGTGCCGCGCGAACAGATTTAACCCGTACACGAGTAGCAATGTACCCAACGGATTGGAAAAAATTTAATTATTATCACAAAATTTTTAAGCTACATAGCGCTGCAATATCAATTACAATATATACATATTAGTTTAAGCCCAGATTTTCCTACTTGAATAAAGTTACGCGCGTTTAACTATAAAACCATCAAGTGCGTCAAATATTCTAATACTTCCTTGAATATTATTTTTCATTTTCTTCATGTACGATAAACTTCTTTCAATCATTATCAAATTCGATGTTTCACATCTGTCAGCTGTCCCGAGACAGCTCACTTTTTTTTTTAGCAGGAAAAGGAGACGTGATAAAGGATATTTTGAATTTTTTCCCTAGGCAGACATTTTATGAACTTGGCGGTTGAACAGCTAGTGACGCGATTTTGGACGCCAAGCGTCAGTTGAAAATTTTTCTTTCCTTGTGGTGGCAATTACGGTTTATGTGTGGTGGTTGATTGTTATAGCGGATAATTTTTTTTATGTGGCGGATATTTAATGGTGGATTGTGGATCTCCGATATTTTCGTTTTTTTCCTGGAGGAAAATTTTTTTTCTCTCTTATTTACGAATTTGGGAGGCCCTGAATTAGTTGCGGATAGACACACACACATATGCACATTTATTGATGGTATTTGCTATTATTATTTATATTGCTTTATTGGTGGGGAGGAAAATTTGACTTTACAGGATTTGTGGAGGAATTTTTTTTAACTTCCAGGAAGATTATTACCCATGTGGTATTTGATATCGTAAGTGTAGAGGAATTTTTCTTTCGGGAAGTTATATATCGGATACAAATTCTTTCTGAAGAATAGTGTGGACGAATAGTTTTTTTTCAGGAAGTTATATATCTGATACGAATTTATTCCCAAGAATAAGTGTGGAGGAATTTTTTTTTCAGGAAGTTATATATCTGCTTCAGGATTTTCAGATCACGTGTGGTGGAGTTTTTTTCCTGAATAGTGGTTTTTTTAGGAAGATTATAGGGGATATTGTTTTTTTTATCCTCAGTTTTGATTGTCCTGTTTATTTTTTGAATTATATACAATTGTTTTTCCCACACGGGTGTTGGGGTTTTTGATCACTTTATTTTTTTCATAACGCAAACGGCGTTGTGAAAATTTCCTGTATTGTAGTATGTTTGTGTAGGTAGGGTCCCCTATTTGCATTTTTTTTTTTTTTTTTTTGGTAGAGATTTCATTTTGTTGTGGCGGTAATTGCGGAATAATAGAGGAAAACTGTATCACTATGTCCACAATGGAGGCCGATTATAGGAGATTGATGAAGAAATTGCTACAAAAGCAATCAGGCGCGTACGCGCGAGATTGTGGCTGCTGATACAGAGGAAGTAAAGGATGAATTGAAGAGACAGAGTTTGAGTATGCTAGGCTCCGATTGGGAGATAGCGGAAAGATTATTCAGGGCCAATTTGATGGTGGATGGCGTAGAAAATTTTCCATGGTACAAGGAAGTGAACGAGAGAGAGACGTTATCCCCAAATGAGCAATTGCTGAAACTGGCACTCGAAATGGCAGTGGAGGATAGACAACAGTTGGATATTGCGGCGTCATTGCTATCATTAGAGGAAACTGCACGGACGACGTCAATTATTACAACGATTTCTGGTAACACGACTACCACGGTGACGACTTCGCTTAGCGAGTTACTGGGGTTGTCAGTATATTATTCAACGCCGCCGGTGGAGCATTTCAAGTTTTCGGAGCCAATAGTTATGTCCGCGAGAGGTGTCAAAACTGTCACGGGGACGGGCACGAAGCCGAAGTTTGTGGATCCCAGAAGGAGAATTGAATGTGAGTAGCAAGAGTCTCCATTCAGCTCACAGGTGGAGGAAGTTCAACGGAAGAATAAAGTACAGGGGATGTATATAAATCTTCCTTGGACAAAGTCGTCAGTTGGCACTTCAGCGGCGACAGGAGGAATTACTACAACGGTTTTCTCAATGCCGTATGTGGTAAATAGTAGAGAAGATTATTTAAATGGCGGTCGAAATTTTAAGCCATTAAATAATCAGAGTGTTGTTACCGGAGGTAATACTGACCGAGATTTTAGACACACCCAGGCGGATTCAATAGATGAACGCCGAGATTTTAGGGATATTGGTGGTAATAGTGGAAGAGATTTTCGAGCTACACAGTACCATGGTAATTTAGTGAAGACATTGCAAAGTTGGTGTCATAAATTTCATGGTACAGAAGATAGAGTTGTGGCGGAAAATTTTCTGGATCAGATGGAGGATTGTCGAAGGAGTGAAAATATTCCGAATGAAAGAATGCTGCCGGCTGCAGCTTGTCTATTTACTGGTTTAGCGGCAAATTGGTATAGCATAAAGAGAAAAGAAGTTTCTTTGTGGAGGCAATTAATGGTGGCTTTCAAAAATCGTTTCATTGGCGAGATTAGTCAAAGAGACATTTATAATGATTTAATGAGAAGAACTCAAGGTGTAGGCGAGCCCATGACAGCATTTATTGACTGTTTCAAGTACATAGTGGATCACCTGGATAATCCTCCGGAATACAGAGAATCGGTAGGCATGGCCTTTGAAAGGATTCGATCAGTATGGTCGGCAGTATGAGAGAGTCAAGGAAATCAATGAATATTGGGAGCCTCCGCCGTCGAAGGAAAAGATGAAGTTTCCAGGTGCTGTTTTTATTCCAAAAGAAAATGATAAAAAGGTAATTAAAATGGCGGTAGAGGATAATGTCGTGCCTAAATCGTTGAAGAATAAACCTTCCAAGAAGATGGTGGTAAGCAAAGCTGAAGCTGCAGAAAACATCATGGATGAATCTCCGGCGAAGGAACAAGCTAAAGTGAAGGTGGCAGTTAGTCAGAATGTGGATAATTTGAATCAACAAAATCAAAATGGTCAACGCCAGCAACAGCAGCAGCCGCGGCAACAGTCATCGGGTTGGGGTAATATGGGGAATCAGGGCAATGGAGGACAAGGTGGCGGAAATTTTCAGGGTAGAGGAACTTTTCAGGGTCAACGAGGGAATTCTCAACAAGGTCCGAAGTAATGTTATTCCTGTGGAAAGGAAGGCCATTTTGCCAACAGGTGTCCTGATACGAAGTGCTTTAGGTGCCCACAGATGGGTCTTAAAGCAAATCGTTGTCCAGCCCGAGGAAATTCGCATATTTTTTGCCAATTATGTAATAAATCTGGAGTTACAGCCAAAGAATGCCCAGACTGTGACGTTCTGAATCGATTGGGAAATGGCAGAGCGGGGGCTCAGTTCAATTCCCTGCCCTCCGCAAGCCGATAGGAATTGATCATAATGGCGGAAGCAAGGATAGTGGTTTAATAGAGGTGAATAGAGGAAACCATGAATCTTTGATGGCCAATTGGGGAAGTAATTCGTCGAATAGAACTAAGCAATTAGTTTCTCTGTCTCACGGGTCACTTGAGCCGGTAATTATGGTATATAAATTTAACACTTAGATTTAATTGAATTTCTTTTATTACTTTCACTACACTTGCTGCTCGCAGTCTTCCTCGCGTACGGCCGTTGTCTCGTACTCTGTGAAACGACGAACGCGAATACAGGACGAGACGCGGTTGTGCGCGGGTGGATATAAGCTGCTGGAAAACTCTGGAAACTCTCGGAAACTCTCGGAAACTCGATGCTGCTCACTAGGAGGTTGGATCGGTACTGCTCGCTCGCTCGTTCGCCTCGACGCTCTATCTCGCGATCTCACACATACACGCTTGCATCCATGTACAGCCGTCACGTGATTAGCCGCGGCAGATTACAAATTTCTTATCTTTATTTTCGCCTCACTCGCACTCTGGCTTCGGCACTCCTCCTTCATAGAGCTAGGCACGTCGACAAGGGTGGCGTCGTCCTTCGGCTCGGGGTTATTGGTACTCAGTAAATTCAGTGCTCTCTCTATTGTTTGCAGTTGCTCATACTCTTTTTCTTCCTCCGTATCGCTACTATCTTCTTCTAGCCACGTCGCAGCCTCGATTATTTCGATCTCGTCCATGTCGAAATCGTCGTTGAAATTGTCCAACACTGATACTCTCTTCAGCTGCTCTTGTATTGCTCCATCTTTTTCCATGGTGTTCTTTCGGGTTTCCCCTGAATCCATCGCCCAAGTCAGGCGATCTGTGGCTGCCTTTACAGGTGTTTCTTCCTCTTTGTGCGAGACACACTCTTTGTGACAATCACAGAGTAACCAACGTGATGCAGGGACATGAACAAGGACTCCCGTACAGAGTGCACCAGTCGCATGAAGTACAGCAATTTATGGACGTGCCGGTAAAAACCAACTCAACAGGATCCTTCCAGGGACCTGAGACACATACCATGGCAACTCCATCAATGGCAGCAACTCATGCAACTCCGAGATCAACGGGAGCGATCCCGAAAATTCCTAGCCTAAACAACAATTTACCCGCAGAAGACAACGCCTCAGCAGACGAAACACAATACAGTATATATCAGTGGAATTCACCAAAAGATCATAGGAATAGCACACCGAGACAAATGAATGAGCAGCCAAAGCCGTGCAATGCAGAAGCGGAGCGAGCCTCCGAAGAACCGAGACTAAGATCTACCAATTACGACTTCCCAGTCAATAATGAACGACGAGAGAGCGGTCAGAATAACGTGGCGATCGACTACGGTGTGCGAGTCACGTGAGGTTGGATCGGTACTGCTCGCTCGCTCGTTCGCCTCGACGCTCTATCTCGCGATCTCACACATACACGCTCGCATCCATGTACAGCCGTCACGTGATCAGCCGCGGCAGATTACAAATTTCTTATCTTTATTTTCGCCTCACTCGCACTCTGGCTTCGGCACACTCGCTCGCTTAATGCCGTTGTGAGTGGAGAGCCCTGGCGCCTCCACTCCGACCGCCAATAACATTTCCCGCTACACACTATGAGGCTCGGTAGCCTCCACTCTTTCATGCTCGGCGACGGCATCGTGCTGTCTCTCTCGCACTCATATGTTCTCCGGCACGAGCCGTGCTGCGCGCGCTCACACACATACACACATGCGCTCGCTCTCTACAGTGTACGCGGCTTAGCCGCTCGTCGCGCCGCTCGCTGTAGCGCCATGCGCTGGCTGCGTTCGCCGTCGCCTCGTGCTCCTCGGCGGTGTCATGGCGGTGGCTGCGGCCCAGTGGTGTGCCTGCTGGCTCTGCGCGCCGCGCGCGGCCGCGTGTAGTAGTCAGCGGCGTTCCCACTCCTCGCGCGCTCTCTCGCTGCTCGACGGCCGTGACGTCACGGCGGCGACTCGGCTGGCTGCTATTCTCGTGCGCTCTCCC
Source organism: Philotrypesis tridentata (assembly GCA_018906965.1). Taxonomy (NCBI): domain Eukaryota; kingdom Metazoa; phylum Arthropoda; class Insecta; order Hymenoptera; family Pteromalidae; genus Philotrypesis; species Philotrypesis tridentata. Next base: position 142,164 of record JACCIB010000282.1, read on the forward strand.
TCTCTCTCTCTCTCCTACGACGCGGCTCAGTGCCGGCGCCTGGCTATGGCTCAGCTGTTCTCTCCTGTAAGCACCCGTTGCCATTAGAGCATATTCCTCTGCTCGGTTTCGGGTGTCTACAGGAGAGTCACTCAGCTTTTCTTACGACGGATTCTCCGTCTCATTCCCCCTTCCAAACCTTCAATGCCCTGCATTGTTAGGTTTTCCAGACTAGGGGTGCTGAGCGCTCTCCCGCAGGGACCCTCCCCGACTGTGAGTTAGTGGTTAGTAACTGCTCTCTCTCCTGTGTTGGGTCTCTGCTGCCTCCGGGTGTTGCTGAAACGAATAAACTACCTGGGTGTTCCTTGTTTCCGCTTTGGAGTCGTTTCTCCTCTGCTCGGCGCGTTTCTCTTACTCTGTTTCTCCAGGTTATGTCGAGTAGAATAGATATGGACGAAACGGGAACAAAGACGCTTACCTTTACTTCTCTCCGCTCTCTCGTGGATCCTCCGGGTTTCCCACACGGTCCTTGGCCCTCTCCGGGATAAAAACCCTCTCGAGGATGGCCTCCCGTAGGTGTCGGGGCAGGTCCTCCACCCTCTCCAGGATTCGGAGGATTTCCGAGGGCACCATCCGGGCGCTAGTTTCGCCGACGGCTTCAGGGCCGGCCGACGGGGTGAAGGTGTGGGGCCTCGGTATGAGCTGTGGCTCGGGGGGAGGGGGGGCAGTCACCGTCGGGTCGAGCGCGGATGTGGGTGCGGGTGTGCCGAAGGGCTGCTGTCGGCTCTCCTCGAACTCGCGCCCCACCTCCGTCGCTATCTCACGGTGGCGATCGGCGCACCGGAGGCACTCGTCCACCTCCGTCCCGTTGCGGCCGCAGTTGCCGCAGTACTGGCGAACCCGGGGCCGTGGGCAGTCGAGGTGTCCGTGCCCCCTCTGCCAGCAGTTGAAGCGGGTGTACGGGGGAGGGTCGAGGGCCGGGTTGTTAGGTACAGTCCGTAGGCCGTCGAACCTCAACCCCGTCACCTTCACGTGGCTTCTCCTGCCTCGCTTCCTCTCCCGGCGTGGCTGTGGGAGGTTCTCCGCTGCCGGCGTCGCTGTGGGGGGTGGTTGGGAGGGCGTTGGGCCCACGGGCGGGTTGGCCATCGCGTGGCCGCTGGTTGGCGGCGGTTGCTGCCTCGTGGGTGGGCCGGGCGGCGTGATCGAGCGTGGGCGGTGGATCTCCTGCAGGGGGGAGAAATAGTCCTCCGCCGTCCACTGTACCGGTCCTCTTCCGCGCCGCCTCCGCGAGCGCGCGCGCCTCTCCTCATCATGCGGTGGTGGAGGGGGTCGCGAGGCTGGCCGGTAGATGGTAATGGTCACGGTGCCATCCTCCATATCCCAATCCTCCCCTCCTTGTGCCACTGGCCCCTCTCGCGCCTGTACGGGAGGGTAGGGGCATCGATATTGCGGCTCGAAGTTCGCCTCGTCGAAGGGAACGTCGACAATCCGCGGCTCATCTAACCGCCCGTACGGCTCAGGACGCGCCTCTCCTTCTCCCTCTACACCGGAGCTTCGCTCTACGGCTGGCAAACTTACCTCCCCTATCACGCCGGAGCTCTGCTCTACGGCCGGCAGACTCACCTCTCCCGTTACGCCGGAGCTCGGTTCCACGGCCGGCAGGCTGTACTGCGCCCGCGTTCCCTCGTCGGCCTCGCGCTGGATACTCGTCCAGTCCCATTTGGGTCTGGGCGCTCGCGGGAATTCTTCCCGGGTATCCTCGCCAGGGCCCGTACCCAGCCGTGCCTACACCGAGCTGGCTCGTTGGGGACCGTCCCCCGTACCGGGATTAGGCTCTCCGGCCGTATAGGGGGGGGGGGTCTCCGGTGCCAGACCCGATGTAGAGGGGGTGGCGCTGGCGATGTGCGGGGGCGTCTCGACGGTGCGGGGGCCTCGTCGCGGCTCCTTGGGCCTCGCTCCCTCTAGGGAGTAATCCCTAGTAGTTGGCAGCAGCCCGGGGGTCGTCATCGGAGCGACGGGGTTCTCCGATTCTCGCAGGAAATCGGCCTCCTCCTCCAGGGAGACGCAGCACTGCAGATCTCCCTCCGGGTCGTCCGGTCTCTCAAGGGCTGCCTCATCGTCTGAGGCGTCATGCCCTAGAGGTGCGGGACGGGTGGCCGGCACTTCTTTACCCTCCATGGCCTCGGCGGTCTCCTGGAGCGGCTCCCTTTCGCGGGCAGCTCGGCGAGCAATCGTCTGTCGGAGGAGCTCCTCCCTCAGACGCTGCTCTTCCTCCATTCCTCCGTCGCAGGCGGCACTACGGGGGTTGTAGTCACTCATCCTATAATCAATCTTATTTTATTACGGGTTCGCGGATATTTTTAGGACAGCACAGTTTTCCATCACCTTGTTACTTACATGCGTTACTTCACATAAACATCTGGCACTCACGGCACCTGCTAATACTACTTTTTGGATACATCGCGGGGGTTCGGGTTAGGAACAGGGAGGTGGCCAGGACGCGGTGGGATGTACTTCCGTAAATCACTAACATGGACTTTGGCTATCTTCCGCCCCTTTCCGCCCTCCGTTTCTAGTTCATATACAAGGGGTGATATCTTCTTTATTATTTTGAAGGGGCCCTCGTATTTCGGCGCGAGCTTAGCTGCGAAGTGCGCTGCTGCATTCGACAGCGGATGTGCTTTCCGTAATATCAAGTCTGCCTCTGAAAACTCTGCAAACTTACGCCCCTTGTTATACGCTCGGCTCTGTCTCTCCCTTTCTCTATCGATAAACTTGGCTACAATTTCGCGCAGGGCATCTAACTTCTTCATCCTTTCCGACCACTCTTCTGGCTTTCCTACATCCACGCTTGGGCTACCCTCCATCTCCTTCTTCCGTCGTAGGCTCCCCACCGGGGTGGGATGGCGACCGAAATTAAGGAAGGCCGGTGAAGTTCTAAGCGTGGCCTGGTTTGCTGTGTTGATCGCGTGTCTCAGCTCATGTAACCGTTTGTCCCAGTCCTGGTGACTCTCTACATACATCGCGATCATGGTTTTCAGTGTTCTATTGATCCTCTCTACCAGGTTGGCTTGGGCGTGATACAGGGAGGTCGTATTATGCACTACCCCGTATTCAGCTAAGGCGGGGGTGAGGGTTTTGTTAACAAATTCAGTCCCATTATCGGTCAAGAGGTATTCGGGAGTTTCCCATCGAAAGAGAATCAGTTCTTCGAATGCTTGTAATACGGCTTTTCCGTCTGCCTTTTTTAGTGGTTTGACTTCGATCCACCGTGAGAAGAGATCTTCGAAGACTAGCAGATATTTGTTTTGGCTTTTACTCCTGGGAAACTCCATCATGTCGGCTGCTACCACCGTCCAGGGCTCTTCGACTATCCTTCTCCCCATTAATCCCTGGGGCCCCTGTTGGCTAACTTTATACTGCTGACACGAGAGACAGGAGTTCACGTGTCGATATGCGTCCCTATACATGCCTGGCCAGAAATATTCTCGGGCTAGACGGTCGTACGTTTTGTCGATCCCCATGTGCCCAGAGTTTGCGGCGTCATGGGCAGTCGAAAGCACGCTCTCCTTTTCCTCCTCGGGGACTACAAGCTTCCACCCATCTTCCCCTCGCGTGATAGGCTCTATTATCGGATCTATTTTATACCGATAAAGTCTTCCGTAGATCACCCGCCACTCTGGGAACCTTTTGGGATTTTCTAGGACATCAGCTCTACGGCGGAGATACCAGCTGTCAACTGTCTCTCCCAGGGCGGCTACCTCGGCTTCAAACATACGCGATAGGGCATCGGGTACTTGGTGTTCTTTCCCCGGGCGGTGTTCAATCGCGAAGTCCCACTGCTGTATCTCTGCAACCCATCGGGCTAACCTCCCCGTCGGCTCTTTTAAATTTCTGAGCCACTTGAGCGCGCTGTGGTCGGTAATTACCGTAAAGTGATATCCCTCGACGTACGGTCTCAGTTTCTTAATGGCCCAGATCAAACCTAGGCATTCTCGCTCGGTGGTGGTGTAATTTCGCTCCGCCTTGGTTAACATTCGACTCACAAACACTACTGGATGTTCTCCATCGTCAAATTCTTGAGTGAGAACGGCCCCAACCGCGATGTTGCTCGCATCGCACTGTATGCAGAAAGGCTTCGTGAAATCCGGTCTCGCTAATACCGGGGCTGAGGCTAAGGCATTTTTGATACTTTGGAAGGCCTCCTGCTGATCCTCTTCCCATGACCATGTTCGGCTTTTATGGAGTAACGCTGTGAGAGGCGCTTTTAAGTCGGATGCGTCTTTCACAAACTTATCGTACCATCCAAATAAACCCAACAATCGGCGGACTTGTGTAGGTGTTTTAGGCACAGGGTACTGCAATATCGGTGCTATTTTCTCGGGGTCAGGGCGTAGCCCTTCTTTGTCGAGGATGTACCCCAGGTACTTAATTTCTCCTACACAGAAGTTACACTTTTTCGGATTGATCATCAAACCTGCGTCTACCAGTACTTTCAACACGTGTTTGGTCCAATGTTTATGTTCTTCGACGGAATCTGTGGCTATGACGACATGGTTGAGATACCCAAACACAAATGGGGCTACGGCAGGGCCAAATAGGGCGTCCATGAGACGCTGCAGCGCTGCGGGGGCGTTGCAAAGGCCGAACGCCATTCTGGTGAATTGGAACAACCCCATGCCTGGTACGGCGAAGGCGGTGTACTTCTTGCTATTCTCCTCCATTTTGACTTGAAAATACGCCTGCCGGAGATCTATTTTGCTGAGGTATTTGGCGTTTCGCAACCGATCGAGGATCATCGTCATAGGTGGCAGCGGATAACTGTCCTTCTTGGTCACGGCGTTAATTGCGATGTAGTTAACGCAAAATCTCTCCGTACCATCTGGCTTCGGCACGAGTACAGGTAGACTGCAAAAGTCACTGGAGGAGTTTTCGATGACGCCTAGTTTCCAAAGTTCCTCTACGGCCGCTTGTATAGCGGCTAACTTTTTTGGGGACTTCCTTATCTACTTTTGACGGATCGCCGTTTCATCCGTTAGTTGGATGTGGTGCTCGGTCTTTGTGGTGAAGCCTAGGACGTCCGGAGAATACTCAGGTAGTATCTCTTTCACGATTCTGTCTATCTCTTGGCGATCTTCTACTTCTAACTCTAATATGCCTGCGCACTCAGCGTAGATTGCAGCTACTGGCTGGTCGCTTCGCCGGTCAAACTCCCTCCACGGCCCTGAATTGGCTCTCCACCAGCCTCTATGGTCTGTGTCTATTCTAAACGTGTCGCTGAAGTCTTTCCCCAACAGTATTGGGTGTTGGACTTGCTGTACGGCTCTGGCTGATATGGTACTGGGGATTCCCTCTAAATCGAACCGAATATCCAAATATCCCAGGATTGGTGTTCGGGCTCCTGTGACCGTCTGGATGTGGGCTGTTGCATTGCGAAGCCGACTGGCGAGACGCTGAGCTATCTCCGGTCCTACTACTGATACAACTGCTCCCGGGTCGAAGAGCGCCCTGTATTGTTCCCCTGCGAGGATAACTCGTAAGTAATTCCGGTTATCAACGGTGATTCCCGCAATTTCTCCGTCATCCTCCTTCATAGAGCTAGGCACGTCGACAAGGGTGGCGTCGTCCTTCGGCTCGGGGTTATTGGTACTCAGTAAATTCAGTGCTCTCTCTATTGTTTGCAGTTGCTCATACTCTTTTTCTTCCTCCGTATCGCTACTATCTTCTTCTAGCCACGTCGCAGCCTCGATTATTTCGATCTCGTCCATGTCGAAATCGTCGTTGAAATTGTCCAACACTGATACTCTCTTCAGCTGCTCTTGTATTGCTCCATCTTTTTCCATGGTGTTCTTTCGGGTTTCCCCTGAATCCATCGCCCAAGTCAGGCGATCTGTGGCTGCCTTTACAGGTGTTTCTTCCTCTTTGTGCGAGACACACTCTTTGTGACAATCACAGAGTAACCAACGTGATGCAGGGACATGAACAAGGACTCCCGTACAGAGTGCACCAGTCGCATGAAGTACAGCAATTTATGGACGTGACGGTAAAAACCAACTCAACAGGATCCTTCCAGGGACCTGAGACACATACCATGGCAACTCCATCAATGGCAGCAACTCATACAACTCCGAGATCAACGGGAGCGATCCCGAAAATTCCTAGCCTAAACAACAATTTACCCGCAGAAGACAACGCCTCAGCAGACGAAACACAATACAGTATATATCAGTGGAATTCACCAAAAGATCATAGGAATAGCACACCGAGACAAATGAATGAGCAGCCAAAGCCGTGCAATGCAGAAGCGGAGCGAGCCTCCGAAGAACCGAGACTAAGATCTACCAATTACGACTTCCCAGTCAATAATGAACGACGAGAGAGCGGTCAGAATAACGTGGCGATCGACTACGGTGTGCGAGTCACGTGAGGTTGGATCGGTACTTCTCGCTCGCTCGTTCGCCTCGACGCTCTATCTCGCGATCTCACACATACACGCTCGCATCCATGTACAGCCGTCACGTGATCAGCCGCGGCAGATTACAAATTTCTTATCTTTATTTTCGCCTCACTCGCACTCTGGCTTCGGCACACTCGCTCGCTTAATGCCGTTGTGAGTGGAGAGCCCTGGCGCCTCCACTCCGACCGCCAATAACATTTCCCGCTACACACTATGAGGCTCGGTAGCCTCCACTCTTTCATGCTCGGCGACGGCATCGTGCTGTCTCTCTCGCACTCATATGTTCTCCGGCACGCGCCGTGCTGCGCGCGCTCACTCACACACACACGCGCGCTCGCTCTCTACAGTGTACGCGGCTTAGCCGCTCGCTGTAGCGCCATGCGCTGGCTGCGTTCGCCGTCGCCTCGTGCTCCTCGGCGGTGTCATGGCGGCGGCTGCGGCCGAGTGGTGTGCCTTCTGGCTCTGCGCGCCGCGCGCGGCTGCGTGTAGTAGTCAGCGGCGCTCCCACTCCTCGCGCGCTCTCTCGCTGCTCGACGGCCGTGACGTCACGGCGGCGTCTCGGCTGGCTGCTATTCTCGTGCGCTCTCCCTCTCTCTCTCTCTCCTACGGCGCGGCTCAGTGCCGGCGCCTGGCTATGGCTCAGCTATTCTCTCCTGTAAGCACCCGTTGCCATTAGAGCATATTCCTCTGCTCGGTTTCGGGTGTCTGCAGGAGAGTCACTCAGCTTTTCTTACGACGGATTCTCCGTCGCACATTAAAGATCCAAAGGATCTATTGCATGAAATCAAACGTATTAAAGCAAATGATGTTAATCTATCCACTGCAACTTTGAGAAAGCAACTTCATAATATCAGATACAGTCTGAATAATGAAAAAGCTTCCGCGTTTTGGGATAAGTTCGATAATATTGTCCGATTATATAATAAACTCCCTGATACTCCAAACCTGTCTGATGTTGAAGTTCGAGATGCATTATTTGAAGCTACAGTTTCAAACTTACTACAAGTCAGAGAAACAGAGTTTCTAAATAAGAATGCAACAAGTGAACTGCTGACAGTAAATCAACTAAAGGATTATATGATTCAGCAGGAATCAGCTCGAAATGCCATATCAGGAGCATCAACGTCTGCACAAAAGGGAAGTGTCAAAACTTATCATGTACAGAACTCTAAAGCACACTGTACCAATTGTGAAAACAAGGGTCATTTCACTGACCAATGCAATAGGTCAGGAAAAATGTGTTTTAATTGTAAAAGATATGCTGGACACATACGAGCGAACTGTAAAGTATAAAGGAAAACAGGGCCTAAGTTCGATCAGCTGGGAAAAAGAGTAGTTTTGATCGGGTATAAACCGACAAGATACTTGTTTATGAAGCAAGAAGAAGGCAAATATTACGAAAGCAGAGATGTCCGAGTTAATGAAAAAATTGTCTTCGGTGACAAATACAACAAAAACAGTATCAAAGACTGGAACAACACACTGGAGGCATTAAACAAAGAAACATGGTTTGTTAAGTTCGATGAGGACAAAACCGTCCCCATCTCTGAAATGGAGGGAGAAAAACGGAAACGGGGACGTCCAAGGAAACAGAAAGAAATCGAGCTTTCACCACAGTCAAACATGATTGACTCCGATCTTACACAACAGGAACAGAATGAAATCAATGTTCTAATTGCCAGAACACAAGGTGATCCGATTTCATACAAGGAAGCTATGAGTTCTAAAAATAAATTCGAATGGCAAAACGCCATAAAACATGAGTTGGAATCCATGGAGCAGAATGATGTTTGGAAAATTGTTGATAAACCTCTAATAAAAGAAGGAGAAAAACCGAACATCATTGACTCTAGATGGGTATTAAAAACAAAAGCTGGATTAAACGATGAGATTAAATACAAAGCTCCATTAGTTATAAGAGGTTTCAAAGATCGAAACAAATACGATTTAGCTGAAACATATGCTCCTGTTTCTGGACTGCCACGAATAAGATTCTAGTAAATAAGTTCAATTTTGAAGTTCGACAGCTGGATGTTAAAACTGCTTTCCTGAATGGAAAAATAGATTGTGAAGTCTATATGCAAATTCCCGAGGAAATTGAGTGTTCAGCTGAAATTACAAAAGCCAAAGTCTGTAAAATCCAACGTGCTCTGTATGAATTAAAAATCAGTCCGAAGAAATGGTATGAAAAATTCACAGAAACAGCGGCTATAGGCACACAATTCCGAGCCATGTCTTTTCACTTGGCGTGAAAGGAATAACCAATTAATTCTGTTGGTTTATGTCGATGACATACTTTTAGCCAGTAATAACAAAACTAAGCTCGAAGAAATAACCATACTATTAAAGCTGGAATTTGAAATGTCTGATCTCGGTGAACCTAAAAGCTTTTTAGGCATTGAGATAAACCGAGACAGGGAAAGTCACGTCATAACTTTACCGCTGGAAAAGTGTATCGACAAAACGCTGAAGAGGTTCGGATACAGTGAAACACATCCACAAAGAACTCCTATGGTCACTGCACAAGTAATAAACCGTGAGAGAAGAGAAAAAGAAGAAGACGAAAATCAGTTCGAGGAAAAATCTATCAGCTTGAATACCAGATATAGAGAAATTGTGGGTTCACTGCTGTACCTCGCAAACACTGTCCGTCCTGATATAGCCTACGCTGTAAATATCTTGAGTAGACATCAGATCAAACCAACTAAGCTGGAATGGTTAATGATTCAAAGAGTCTGCAGGTACTTAAAGTGCACCAGGAGGTTTAAAATTTACAGGTAAGCTCGATAATATACAAGGGTTTTCTGGTGCCAGCTTTGCTGACTGTAAAAACTCACTGACTACTATACATATATTTTTACCTATGACACTCTGGTGTGATAACAGCAGCAATAGCTAGCTCTCAAGTCAGTGCTACAAACAAATTAAAACATATGTCCGAAATTCGAGAACATTATGTTCGAGAATGTGAAGCTAGAAATCTGATCAAAGTTTAGCTGGATTGCGTCAAAAGATCAAATAGCTGATTTGTTTACTAAGGCTTTGCCGTTCGATTTGCATTTAAAGCTAACTAACCAAATACTTGATTCTGATTTCATAAATTAATATTTCTTTGCAGGCGCAACTAATTAGCTGGATCAGCTTGAAGTGCTCGGGAGGGAGTGTTGAGTTGAAGCAAGCAGCTTCAAGCTGAGCATCGGGCTTGCTCTCCCCCCACTCCTGTTAAGGATGTTGCCTGCGCTAGCGACGGACAATTTTGCCGGCATCGGCAGTTGTCCGACGGACTTGTAGAGAGAGATAGAGAGAGCTCCACACTATTTTCTCTTAATATATAGTAATATTTTTGTATTCAAAGCTTGAGTGGAGAGACAGCTTGTTTTCATATATATTAAATAAGTATATAAAGTAAAAGATTCTTTGTTTTATTATTTACGTCTGCTGCACACAACTAAAACCTCAACTTCTAATAAGCTGGGTACCTCATTAATTGTATTTGAAATGCTACAACATTTGGTTTCGGAGACCTGTTTACTTAGAATGTTTTTGAAAATATTCATTATTGAATTCGAAATTCCTATTTTATCTAAGAAATCACATCCAAGTATACAATGATCAGTAATGTCGGCTACAAAAACTACCATGCGAACAGAATATTTACCTAAACAAATTGGTACAATAGTTTTGAATTGAACGGGAAAATTTTCTTCAATAGGATACTTTAAAATTTTCTCATAAAGAGGAATCTTATGATGATTCTCATCTACAAACTTAGAGCTCCAAATCGAGACATCTGAGCCTGCGTCAATTTTTAAAATGCAATATTTACCACCAACACTGCTCTCAAACTCGAAAGACTTAAGATTTCCAAGAAGCCTACGTACATCTGAATTGGTACAAATCAAATGATTCGGGAGCTGTGTTATTAAAAGTTAAATCCGCTCCTGAAAGTTTAACATAACCTAGTTTCCCTGATTCTTGTTGGGACAATGTGCACGAACATGACCCTTTTGCTTGCATGTATAACACTCGACATTTTTGAACCAGTCTTGGACGTTAAAAGATCTAGATTTCTCAACTGAACTTTTCTCAGTTGTAACGTGGAATTTATCCGCCCGCACGGGAATCACAGTTAATGTACAATAATTTATAAGACGTCGGCTACCTCCTTCTTCCAGGTTATGGACTCTGAAAACGGAAAGAAATGCGCGGGAAACAATAATTTTGAATTTAAGTACAATCATGGGCCAACGGCCGAATAACTAAATCCAAGAAGGTAGATGCGAATGCTAAAAGAAACGGGCAGTGAAAGTGTCCTTTACGGTGAAGCTATCTACAAGGTAAACACGCGGCCGCTCTCCTTCTGAAAATAGGGATAATTTGATAGACGCGGCTGAAAAGGGGAAAAAACCTCTACCACCTGCCCATGTGCCCGTCAGAAACGTTCTCCTAATCTTCCGCAAAAATGTTTGGAAAATAATATTATAGCAATTTATTATAATTTTTCACCAATAATTTATCCGCTATCAGAGTAAGAATACAACACTTCCAATTCCTCTACAATCCTCAAAAGTCCTCCACAAATCCAATAATCGTCACACTTGAGAAGCAACTCCAGACTCCCTAGAAAAATCGAATAATTGCCCGAAAATACTCAAAATGGCGTCAAGAAGAGAAGATGCAAATTATTGACGTGACAATCAACCTGGCACCAGAAACAGACTGGCCGAGGCCGACGCTCCGCTCGAGGAAGGACCCGTGATTTTTCCTACCCGACCTCCTTCTTCACGGAAGCGTCGTTCTGGCTGGCGAATTTCCACTGTTCCAGAAAATCCCCAAAATCCACTATTACCTATTTAAATACCACTACCAAATCATTGCATATCGCTGAATTTTCCCAGCGCCCTCTTTTCTAATTCTAATTTTCTCATTGGCTGAGAAAACAATTATTACCCTCTATATCCTGCATCTATTGTGTAATTCGCGCCCCCTTCATCGATTAAGATCAATTAATCAATATTGATCTCCATCCGGTGGCTCCCCCTATAGATAACCAAACGAGCGAGCGACATTCAAAATCCTCTATTTAGATATACAAATCGCTGTAGACGAACCTTGAATACCAACCAGCATTCTCTAGTTGGTGATCGCCATACCGCTATACCTACAAGAAAGAAACCACAATATTGGTACTGTACAGTTCATCTGTACAGTACTCCCCAATCATTCACTTTCTCTCTCGCACTCGATCAAACGCTCGTCCTCTCTCTCTCTCTCTCTCTCTCTCTCTCTCTTATTCATTCTCTCGGTCGAGTGATCATTCCCTCTCTCTCGCTCTCACCCACTCGATGCTCTCTCTCGCCGCTCGCCACGCGGCGAGGCCACTTGGCCCACCTTTCTTTCCACGGTAATATTAATGGTGCAAGGGGGTGAAGGTCAGTCTGTATAGCAGTGGTCCTCCAATATACATTCCGCGAGATGAAATTTGATACCACCCAATTTTTGACTTGGCCCACCTCAATATCTTCGAAGATTATGGATAGATTAATTCGCGGTATGATCAACTTTTGAATTACTCCCTATAAGCTATCCAACGATATGCAACACGAAGCGATTGGACAATTTTAAAAAATTTCCAAATTTTTGGAAAATCAATCAATCGCTCTTATCTCCGAAATTATTGAGCAGATAATTTCGTGGGATAAGGATTTTATTGAATACAATACAAGAGCTATGCAGTGACCTAACTTCCACGTCAATTGGCTAATTATTGGCTATCGATCGATTTATATCTCCGAAACTATTGGTCAGATAATTTCACGGGATAAGGTTTTTATGGAACACAACTCAAGAGCTATCAAGTGACTTAGCTTCCAAGCCAATCGATTGATTATTGGTTGTCGATTGATTTGTATCTCCGAAACTAATAATTTCGCGGGATAAGGGTTTTATGGAACATATGGTGGATATTGACAACAAATCGATCGATGTATTTTCCACACAAATATATAATGAAAAATAGATTCTTAGAGTAGAGAAGATCTTACCTCACCGAGCGACAGCACCGGGAGCTGGCTGGGGCGACATCCGCGCCACTTATTTTACTTTTTCAGACTTCTCGAAAGTGCGTCCAGCACTATATTCGGTTTCATTTAAGAAAACGTGGTTAGCACTATTTTCAGTTTCATCTAAGAAAACGTAGTCAGCAGACCTTCTTTTCCTCTCACGTAACATCTGATCTGACACTTTCTCGCTCTACATATGCTCCTAATACAATTAATCCATTCTCGCTCGTTTTTTCGACTATTATAAATAAAATTCAATTGTATTATTGGATATATATTCTGTAGTTTATATTAACGATATTATATGCCAATAAAATAATCAAAAAGTGCAGAGTTTTCGTTGAAATTTTTACTGATGTAGCTGGTTGAGGCGACATGTGCGCCACCTATTTCACTCTTCCAGACTTCTCGAAAGTGTGGTCAGCACTATATCCAGTTTCATCTAAGAAAACTTGGTCAACACTATATGAAATTTCAACTGATTTCTTGAAAATTTAGTTAGCATTGTAGCCAGTTCCAAGCAAGTTCTAGAAAATGTGGTCAGCATTATACTTGTTCAGGTTTCAACAAAGTTCTCAGGCTTGTCAACAAAACACCCCTCTACAAACCAAGATTCGCAGCCTGCTGGCACTATAAAAGTGGTCGAAGTAAAGCAGTTAACTATGACATATTTTCCAACAGTAGCAGCAATAATTTCAAGCAGAGACTACTTTCAGCAGTAAACCAGCGACTTCCTTGCAAAGAGAGTATATTGACCAACTGTAAGCCGAGATCTTCAACGAGAGACTTTGACAAGCGGCCAGAGACTCATTGAAATTCAGAGGTATTAAATTAATTTTATAATACATGAACGACGTACCGCTAAATATATTTCAAGAGTATATACTTACTATATTTTAGAGATGATTAACTTATTAGAATCAAGCCTAACTGACCTATACATACACAGATGAATTGACGATGTCACGGATATAGTCATGAGTTTAATAAATAAAGATAAAGAAAGAGAGCTACTTGAAAATTTTTCCAACCCTAGTCTCATCAATGTCTCTTTAAAAAAAAAAGTTGCGGCGGCTAGCCAGCTCGCGCGAAGCACGCTTCGCGAGGCTCCCAGACAGGAAAGCCTCACATCTTGCCTTCGGTAAGCTCGACAACCACGCACGTGTGCGCGTTCGAGGTCCTCCCCCGCCAGAAGGAGTTGTGAGTCTCGCCTCTTATAAATCTCGCGGGTTATGCGGCTCGGTGTAGTAGTCTGTGGTGGTCCATGAGCAGCGATGGATATGCGCTAGTGACACCCGTGGACGTGCATGATATGCCGTCCCACCTCGTGCAGCAAGACCATATTCATAGCGAACTTTCTCAATCACATTGACGCAATGAGCGATACCCGCTTTGAGCGTGTATTGCTCTACTACACCGAGTGGCAGCCGTCATACAAGAATTTTGCCGGTAGTATTGAATTTCGCGAGGGATCGCCAAAGACAGAGGACTACAGTGGAGATCCCAAGTGACCCAAACTCCTGATTCTCGACAACTTGATGCGCGAATCGGCCAGCGCGAGTGTAGTCAATCTATTTGTCAAGGCCAGCCATCATTGCAATCTCAGCGTGTTTTTTCTCTCGCAGAATCTCCTTCATCGCGGTCAACGCGATATATCGCTGAACTCGAATTACATTGTGATTTTTAAGAATCCCCGCGTTCGCTCGCAATTCAATATCTGGCTCGTCAGCTCTGCCCGGAAGATCGGAAATTTCTGCAAGAGGTCTACAGCGATGCCACGTCTCAGCCCTATCACTATTTGCTGGTCGACTTGAAGCAGGACACGCCGGAATGCTTGCCTCTATCTGATCTACATCAGTATATATCGTCTGTAATGGACGAAGCAACATCGTATATGCAGCAGCAGCAGCTACAGCAGCAGCGTCATCACTATCCCATTCCGAGAAAATATATCGATATACTGAGAGTGTTGTCCTGTCATCTCGACGCACAGCAACGCGTGGCTCTTCTACGCTAGGCTGACCGCAAACTAATTCTCTGTCTCGCCAAGTGTGTACTAAATATTCTCCATGGAAACGTACCGCTGAGCAAGTGCCAAAGAAGCAAATTGCGCAAACATGTAACGCTACTATGCAACATAGCAGCGCCAGGACAGAAGGTCGAGATGTGCAAAAAACGTCTAATTAAGGCGCAACACCTTATACCGGCAATTGTGAAACCTGTTTTATCAGCATGGAACATGATAAAAAAATGATTTTGGTGCCGCGAGAGTGTATCGAGAGTGTGCGACGACATCAGCAGCAGCAAATTCAATGCAAGCGAGCAAGTCATGACGATGGCAGTGACTCGGCGTCTTTGGGCATCGTTCAAACTCCGGGCTCCGAGCTGTCACAACTCGATGACGAGATGAGTAAAATTCTGCATTCACGAGAGATTACGAATGATCGCGACAAATGGTCAATGTACCAGCAGGTCTTGCAATGTTTCTTGTACTACAGAAACGCAAACTCTCATGATAACAATGATAATGATGACACTGATGATGAAAATGTACTTTACGAAGTTGTTAGTCAAACAACATCAGCATCCAGTACTGCTAATATAGATAAAAAATACATGTTATTATCCGATCAGCAAATAATCACGAGTGTACCACAGATTCTTCGTAAAAATGCCGCTAATATTATTGACAGTCTGCGACGATCTGGTAATATTGCCTGGACTAACCTTGGTGATGTGCTGCTAGATGGCGTTGGTGTACTAGGTGTTAAAATCGTAGACTTGGTGAACGAGACTCTGAGAAGTAGACGAAAGCAAGCACCTCCTCGCCATTTCGAACAGTTTGTCCGTGTACTTCGTAGAGCGCACGTCCTTCTGGAATTTGTGAGTAATCAAAATCTTCATTCGGCTTTGGTCGCTGCTGCTCTGGAAGAGACGATCGTGCAGCAGGGGCTGAGTAGCAAGGGCCCTAATTTATCACTATTGTCTACCTCGACAACGGCTTATCGTATACCCGCTGCTTCGGCGGGTTTATCAACAGCCAGTGAGGTCAGTAGTGACGACAAAGAAGACGAAGAAGAAGAAGAAGAAGAAGAAGAAGCATCGGCTGCACCGACATTGAAATAATTGGGGGTCAGCACTAGTGGTTGTGGTAAAAGAAAACACATCAATACCAGTATTTCTCTGGCAAATTCTTCGATAGCTTCTGTTGCGCCACCTACGAACAAATTGCTCAAAGAATCTGCTCTCTCCAATAGAGTGAAATGGAAACGTATGGACCTGGACACATAATGCCCCAACCATCTACTAGCAGTGTTGGTGGTGGTAGTCTATTAGATATGCTGATTAATCGAGTACCGTTTGAAATGCATGTGTGGTGTTGGCGGTTGTCATAGTGGGGATAATTGCGTCACAATTGATCGAAGATATTATCAAAATGGCGCTGGTATTGGAAGCTTTTTGAAAGGACTATAGTAGTGCTTTACCTCTAATTAAGCGTGGCGCTAAGAGTGTGGGTCGGGAGGCAGCTCACGCTACTGCGAGGATCATGGAAGATGTAGTGGGTGAGAAATTGCCTCTCAAAGTCTCGCTTAATGGTATTATTACCGAGAGTCGTCGTAATCTCAAACGCAAGGCTGGACAGGTATTGAATAAAATGCTGATGCAGAGTGATAAGGAGAGGGGGGTAAATGTAAAAAGAAGTAGGAGTTCTGGCTATAAAAATGCGTCTACAGCGCGAAAATCACAGTCACAGTCAAAGACCGGCCGTGGAGCTGAGCAAACCCCTACTAATACTGCTACTAAGAAGAATAAAATTAAGAAGATGAAGAAGCCTAACGAACGATGTATTTTGGAGGTTAATTTTTTCTCCTGCACCATGGCTTTTATGCACACCGACTCCTGTGACTCGTCAAAGTCGGAGCTGTCGCTATTTGAGTTACCGCCAACACAAACGGCCATCGAGAACTCTCATTGGGTGCAATATAAGCCAATTTCGTCACTTGCCGATCAAGCACCAATAGAATTAATTGATTTAGCGAACACAATGCTGAGTCTGCGTGTGAGCATAATATGGACTATCATACCGCATAAAGATGAGTCTGCGTCACCTGCCATCGGACCCGCAAATAATGTCATGCATGTACTTTTCAATCAAGTGGATCACTATTCAATCAGAGACCTGTATCACCACCAAATAATGCTTACGCCTACAGATCGTAAGTTGAGACACTGCTAAATTACGGTCATGCAGCAAAAAACTCGCATTTGACGAGCGTCTTATGGTACGATGACACAAAATTCCACATGGACGACATTGTTACACGTAATGACGGATTCATTAAGCGTCAAAGAATCATGAAAAATGGCAAAATTGATTTGCTTGAGCACCTACATGTAGATGTCTTCAATATGGATAAATTATTGCTCAGTGGTATTGAGGTACGTGTACGTCTTATTCGCTCTCGTGATAGTTTCTGCCTGATTGCGGAAAGTGACGTGTACATTGCGCGTATAGCGGAGGCAACACACTTTATTCGACGTGTAAAGATTAATCCGAGTATAGCGATGTGTCATGCGAATAAACTCTCTGAGATGACAGCAAGGTACCCAGTAACATGTGTGGAGTTGAAAAACGTGACTGAACAGCGGTGTTCATGGTCAATCAATCGATAACATTATACTAGGCCAAATACCAAAAAGAATTATCATTGGTTTTATTGAAAATCAGGCTTACAATGGCGATGCAGGGCTGAATCCTTTTAATTTCGAAAACTATAATATAAATTTTTATACTTATACGTGGACGGTGTGCCGGTGCCCTCAAAACCGCTACAGCCTGGCTTCAAAAACTCAAATACATATGTGGATGCGTATCACACACTCTTCTCGGGTACTAGTATGCATTTTGCGAATATGGACAATTCAATATCACGCGATGCATACCCGAATGGCTACTGTTTGTTTGCCTTTGATTTGATACCGGACTTGTCGGCTAACAATGACAGTCATTGGATTTGATGCGAAGAGATAGCGTGAGAATTGACGTAGGATTTGATAACGCATTAGATATCGTGATGAATTGCTTAATATATGCTGAGCATGATAATCTCGTGGAGATTGACCCGACTCATCAAGTTTTGATAGATTACAGTGGATAAGATAGATGGCGTTTCTGCAGAAGATGCGTATAAAAGCGCCACTCGCATAGAGAGCAGTCAGTCGATTGGTGCTTTTTAAACTGAACAGACAACCGCAAAAGCAAATCATGGACATAGTGGTCGATCTGCAGTTCTTCAAGAACAAGGGCCGTATAGTGCCAAAAGAAGTGGGTATAGTGGGTCTGAGTCAAGAGATTACGGCCTATTAGGTCACCGCGCTAATTTGTAAAACAATATTTTTGACAAAAGATATTTTTAGCAAAATAATTGGCTGACACTGTATCATCACAGCCTAGATTGGTACGAGGGTGACGTGACACTGAAAAAATTGTACAAAAGTTTGCACGAAGTTTGCAGAAGTGCGCGAAAAATCTATGTTCGAGGAACTGAAAAAGCAAAGGTGCTGAGAAAGCTTACTACTAGGAAATTATTGATTTGGAGGAGAAAGGAAAGTGTCCACCTTTTCATAGATTACCGTACTGCGAGAAGTATTGTATGCAACACGTATTAAGCACTGCTCTCTCCACTATAGCTGTGCGCTCAACAACGCCTACAAATTGAAGTACTAGCTGACAGAACACCCCTTCACCCCACCCTACGAGCTCTGCAATAATGAACTCTCTGGATAGTCTCTAGCAGCTTCGACAAATGACCTCTCATGCGGTAGGAGTGTATCCGGCCGATCAAATTCCAGTAACTTGGGTAAGACCCTGTGGCTTTGTATTTAATACCGAAAATCATCAGAGACATGGTAGACATTGGGTGGCAATATACGTCATACAAAATGTATGACGTATATTGCCTACATAATGTATGACGTATATTTCATACAAAATGTATGACGTATATTACGTGTATGTAGGCTGGTATTTTGACGCTTTGGTGTGGCGCCACAAGTTCCAGATCACCTGAGTCGAATCCAGCGAAATTGCAAGCGGATAAGGTGGTGTAATATTCAGCTGCAAAGCATTTTATCCGATAATTGTGGAAAATATTGTATCATGTTTCTGTACTATATGTTTAATGGTTTGGGTATTCGACGATATCTCAAGAATTTTTCAACAGACCTTATCTAAAATGATGAGGTTGTTGAAAAATTTGTCGATAAGTTGGAATATAATATTAAAAAATGTAATATGAAGCGTGAATGTTACTGGATATATTTGCTTACTTAGCTTTTAAGAAATGATTTGTCTGCAAATTTCTGTTGGGTGTCCCCATTCTGGTGACAGAAATTTTATTGGCTCTTTCTATCCCCATCGAACCTACCTATTTTTCGAATATAATTCGCGGAGCCTCCGGTGGACAGCATACAGTTCTCTCTTAACCACAACGTGTGAAATTTCGAGAAAATAACTGGTCAGAAGAGACAGTTGTAGAGTCTGAGCCAGGGGGAACAGAGTCAAAAGAGCAAGTATCGCTGCCATCGAATTCTACCCATGGTTTATGGGCTCAACAATTTCTGCGGCAAACTTGTTCACCCGGGCCTAGAAAATATGACTGTCGGTTCTGGTGACTTTAATCCTGTTGTTCGCCTCAGTAATTAGGACTTTCAAGGATTGTCCTTCTCACTGGCCACATGGGCAGTGTTCCAGGAGCAATTTGACGAGATCGATAGATTCTTTCATGCATACAGTAACGAAGATATGCTTGATCAAAAAATCATCATCGATGGATTTATAATAAGATTCATGATCAGCTATTCTGATCGAGCCTTCGAGTTGATTGAAGAGACTGCGGCGGAGACACAACGATCTGAAGATCACTGGAATTTAAGAGAGTCACTTTTGATAGGCTAAAGGCTCTATCCAAAATTATCGATAAAAGAATAATGTATTTGTTAAGTGTGAAAGATGCTATTGCGATTGTTCGCGAGGTCGAAGTTATTGTATTGAAAAGCTACAAAATAGCCAAACTCTCAATACACTTATTTTACAGTGTATAACATTGAACGTGCCATGCATGGCTTTGACAACACACTTTTCGATCAAATAGACAAAATATTAAAAGAAGCCAATATAGTTTTAAGTTTCGAAGACATTTACTTAATTATTTACAAATTTGTTGATTTGCATATGTATAATTTAGTCGTATAATTAAATAGTACTATATTATCTTACTCATAATTTGTAACTAGATTTATAAGTATTCATTGAATAAATATTATTTATCACTATATTTTCTCTTCTCATTTACCCAAATACTGACTCCTACTACCCATCCTAAACATCCACCACGTTCACTCTAAATATAGTCTAGTTCTAAGCACGCTACTTTATTCAAATAAATTTTACATGTTACGTGTACTATGGAGAAAAAAAGGATCTTACCAAAGTATCTTCTCGTACCGAGGGTACTTTGGAGAGCGGAGGTCTCTTCAAAGTATCTCGCTATACTATGGCAAAAAATTAGAGGAAGAGGGGATCTCTCACAAGTAGTTTTGGTATCATGGAGAGTGTGGATAAATATGTTCTTGACTAAAGTGACATTGACGAGAGGTCACAGAGGTCAAGGTCATATTTGTTTATATTCTCCATGGTACCACTATACTACTCTCGATTTTTAGTCTAGTCAAATTATTCTGATTCGATCAATCGCATTTTTTACTTGCGCTACCCCGAATTAAAAAAAAGAGCACAATCGGATCATATTTGACTAATTTACCGTCTTTTTTTTCTGAGTGCTCCGATTTGGAAAAAGATTTTCAGTTTCGGGCTGAGAGCGCGCGGCCACCTCCACTCCGCGGCCCATTACGCCACGACGCGCCGTCGGGTCCCGTTGCGCGTATCGCCTCTACTCTATTTTGTTCAAATTTTAAAGTTTATAATATATTTTGATCAAATTTTAAAGTTGGATACAGTACAATAATTAATTAATTACTATTTAAACAAATGTATACTGGAGCAGCCCTAATTAAGATTTTGGAATTCCGCAAAAAGTTTTTTAAAATATAACTCTTCAAGATTGCTCAGAAATAGTGGGCACAAATTTAAACGATATTTGACATTTGCCAGTACCATGAAAAAAAAAAAAATTTAACATATTGCGTCTATTTGCACAAAAACTATTATAGATAGAGGCTTCGAATTTTAACCGCTACTTAAAATCATTGAGTACAGCACTTTCACGAAATATTAATTTAAAATATACATTTTTATAAAAGTTATTAAATATTTTCGATTTTAAACAATTTGTGACACGGTAGGACGGGAAACGCGTGAGGGCTGGGTCGCGCGACCACGGCGATGACGGCCCAAGCGGGTAATCCGCGGTGCACGGGAATAACTGTGTTCGCTTTCCGTGGTGGTGGTGTTGCGTGGTTTGACGCGTCGTTCTAGCGCGTGCTCTCCTCCTCCCGTATTCCTCGAGGCTTCACTTCGCGTCTAATTTCGGGTTAAGGGCGCCTTGACGCGTCGCGGATGCCTCGAGTAAGTCTTCGGGCCTCGGCTGATAGTCTTAATCGTCAGGGCCGTTTGAGCCGGAGATAAAGTGGATTGATATTGATTGATTTATTGTGCTGATTAACTCCGCTCGTATAATACACTCTCACTCGACACGTTGCTTATGTGCAAGCACGGCGACGGCTACGGCAGTTACACGGCACTCATAAATTAACGACACTTCTCTTACTCTTTTCTCCTTTCGATTCTCTCGCTTCCCCTCGTTCGGCCGTAACCTCGTTCCCTATGGACGCGTGAACATTACGACTACGCGTGTGGTGCGGTTGACTCTGGATTCGCTCTGCTATTGCTCTGAATTCACTCCGATATTACTCTGAATGGTTCCCTAGGTGCTTACTCTTGCCAGGTTTGCGGGGTTCTGATTCGCGCTCGCTCGTCGCCCGCTCACATATACATTTCGCCTGCGGCCCGTCACATGACCGATCACTTACAGTGTATTTCCATCCGCAGCAATTACAATTTTTCTCATACGCAATTTGATATTTCTCGCCTCGCGGCTTCGGCACATACATATAATTCTTTTTACATCAGTCGTTGTGGACGACGCTTGCGCCTCCACTTTGACCCAATAGTCCTCCACGTTTGTACAGTGGGGCTCGAAGGCCTCCACTCGGTGATTCACAATGTCTCTATCTCTCTCTTTCACGCTCTCTCGGTTGCGCACGTACACACGCTCGCTCACCCACTCATACATATGCGACTCTGCCGCTCACCTCGTCGCTCGCTGTGCGCCATACGCTCGCTGCGCTCGCCGTCGCCTCGTGCTTCTTGGTGTTGTCATGGCAGGGGCTGTGGCCCGTCGGTGCACCTGCTGGCTCTGCGCCTCGCGTGCGGCCACGTGTGGTAGTCGGCGGTGCTCCTACTCCGCGCGCGCTCTCTCGCAGCTCGGCGGCCGTGACGTCACAGTGGCGACTGGGCCAGCTGCTGTTCTCCTCGCATGTTCTCTCTCCTTTTCTCTCCTTCTATGGCGCGGCTCAGTGCCGGCGCCTGGCTACGGCTCGGTATTCTCCCCTGTAAACACCCGTGCGCTAGAGCATGTTCGTTCTGCTCGGTCTCGGGTGTCTACAGGGAAGCTACCCGGCTTATACCCGAAAGGAGATAGAGGGCCTTCGCTGAGTTTTTTGTAGGAAAAGGAAAAACTTTTGTCTTAAACATTTTTTGATATACCCAATACTTTTCAATACGCAGCGCGAGATCTCAAAAAAATGCAAAAATGCAACTTAAATTGTTAAATGTTTATAGGCACTCCCTCGAACAATTTAAGCCTTTAACCTTCCACTTCGGAAATAATGTCACCTCAAAATCTAATTTGACTGGACTATTTAGGGCGAGAGCTCCGATATATATACAATATACGTGTTTATATGTATATGCGTATGTAAATTCTGTAATATTTGGACTACGCTATCACCTTCATGGTAACGTTTACCGCAACAAACTGTACAGATTAGCTTTGAAACAAATTATATTGTCAAAATTAAGATAATTTTTTAGTAGTAGAGTACCTGGAAGAAGAGAACCCAGACATCAGATGCCAGGTATCGCTGATATATTTGAGCTCACAGCTGGTGAGAATGAAAGACACTGTCATCATTCGAGGAAGTTAAAACATCAGCTCGTGCGCTTATCACAACAACCTTGACAGCAGTAGAATCTGCTACAGCTCATCTCAAATGTGAATTCTGGACTAAAAGCAAGTGGATATCCTTTCTCGTGATTAAATTCGGTATATGTGCCCACACTTATGTGCGGTTCGAGCTTCTATGACACTTTAAGAAAACACTGATATCGCAAATTATACATTGTATCTTGGGTAAGAGACAATTTGTCTTAGAATAAACTTTCAGTATAGAAGAATGCTTCCGACAATAGAGTACACGTAGACTTCGGCTGGTCAGGCCGAGAACGGGGACCGTGTTAGTACTACGGTTTGTGAGATTGTTGTACTTATGGATACAGAGCTCGAGACCAGAGTTAAAAACCGCATCCCTCGTTCATACTAACTAATTTTTTTACAGGAGTTCGTTAATAACACCGAACCGCCCTCTCTCCTTACCGCGTAGGGGGACTAAGCTAGCTACTCAACATCTACGCCGCGACGAGCAACGAAACAACAAACACCTTTCCGCCTCGTTCCCGCGACGAGTCTCGACGATAAAGGAGTCGTGAGGCTCTGACGTTGCAGGGGCAACCGGGATATCTACGAGGGAGATTCCCCGGGAACGAGGCTGACACATAACGTTCGGTTTTCTCGCGAAAAATCGAGCGTTATCCAATATAATTCTTCAATCACCGCTAGAGCAATGAAAAAGAAGGTAAATCATTACCCACCTGCATGAGATAATGTTGCGGAGAATTGCGAAGTAAACTTCTGCCGAAAATGCAACTGTGACAAAAGTAATGTGCAGGTGCAGTTTGTTTACATTTGTCTTGTAGGCTCGTAAAGACAGAGAGAAAATAAAATCTTCAGTGCCTGCCAAACTTTCACCGAAAAAAATTCACGGCTTTATTGGGGCGCCGCAATCATAATTTTTAAAATATAATTCGTGCGCGAAGATGTTTGTATACCTGTAAGCTAATATAAAACTGTAAAGGTTAGTGTATAAAGTGTTTTAGTGATAATTTTTTAAAATCAATAACGGACAATCGACTGAAACATTGGGATGCAGAGCCGGAGCTGTGTTTGTGGTGTGACTCATGTTCGTCACCCACTATAAACAGAAAAAACGTTGATGAAGACTCTATTGCATGCGCACAGAGTTGGGGTTCTTAAAAGCAGAGACAAACAAAAATGCAGATTAAGGTGGATCGGGCGAATAGTCGAACTCACTTCACATTTTATATATTTTAAAAAAATGTTTACTTTTACGTGGGCTCTTATGGAGAAACTGCAATTCGGACACTCCAGTACTGATATTATGATACTACTGATAACTAAAATATACTCTGGTTTGATATGAAACGGTATACATTTTAAAGTTTGATAATTGTAGATTAGAAATCCATGCGAAAATATAATGGTAACCGATGAAACACAAGAGAAATTTTGTGTCTAATGTAGAAAAATCGAGATGTCTAAAAAGCCGTGATTGAGACACAGATTTGCGCATGCGTGAAAACATCTGGCAATGTCGCCTTAGTTTGTTGAGAGAAGCTATGTAACCGATAGTCGAGAGTTCACATAACCATAGAATCGATCAGTTGTAGGATGTATGTTGAACTGTTAGACACTCGCACGGCGTTGCCAAATGTACGCATTCAGGAACGGCTCACTAATTAATACTAATTGAGAGAACGAAAATTCTTCACATTTTTTTTGTTATTTGTTATACATTGTCATGTATACTGATACAAAAGTGTATTTTATTCAACACTAAACGGTTTTAACTGAAATACGTTTATTTGTAAATAATTAATTATATTTCACCCACTGGGCCCTTTGATGATACGATCCGTCACGCCCGATCCACCTTAAGGCTTACTTGCATATGCGCAGATCGGAGGTCTTAATAGCAAAGACAAGGCTTTCAATGCTCGTCCAGCTCGCGAATCGGAAACAGCTGAAAAATTTAACATACGGATGTGCGCTAGTTTCCATATCTCTCTATCTCGTGTGCCCGATAATTCGCTATCGAGAATCAACTTGAGAATTGGGATGCGGAGCCAGAGCACCTCACACAATTCGAGGCCGGCATCGGATTTTTTGTCTTCGACGCTGATATGCCCGAATTTTTACAACGATATGCGGAGGAGTCCTGTTATTCCTCTATGGAAGAAGAAGAAGATTAATGGCTCCCTCCTCAAATACAAGATATGTTGTCTATCACTTGTCGTACCAAACACCCCAAAATTTATTTATGAAATTTTACGATTGTTTAGTTGTTTAAGTAATGTAAAAACGAACGTGCGTGCAAAGTTTCCTTGCTCGGAGAAGCTTTTCAGTTTTCCTTTACGAAGATAGAAGGGTCGAGTCGCGACATTTTCCTTCCCGTGGATCTCCCCCCCCCCCCCCCCAATCACATAGTATGCATACCTCCCTTCCTCTTCGGGCTATGACGCGTTAATGCAAATCTCCCCACAGCTCTGGGTGCGGTGGTGGAGGTTTATTTTGACGCGCCATAGTTGGGGGTTACTACTAATATTGGTTAAAAAAACCTGTTTTGCAATTATTAAGTTCGTTATAAGTAATCGATTAGAAGTTGTTTGATCAACTTTTATAAGCGGGTTTAAATGCTACAGTAACTGAAAGTCTTTAATTAATAATTTGCAGGAAGCCGGCATTTTCAAATAGCAAGACTGGACTGGAAATTTTCGATTGTTCATACTGAAATTTCAAATACTGTGAACTTTCGCAAAGTTGATTTTCTTAGTCACTATACGAAAAAAAAGTTTTATAATTATACTACTGTGTTAAACCAGTTAACAATAAACAAAGTCAGTTTTTAATTTTCGGCTCAACCTATCTGATAGGAAATTCAATTCTAAAAAACTTTTATATCTAGCCATTTTGTCGTAAATCAATGTTCCTGATCAGCTCCATTCTAGATTTTTTTATCCCATAATCAGGATATCGTCAACTGTACATTCCCACAATAAAACTGACTGTGAAAAAAGTATCAGATCTTATTGTTCTGAACTCCCTTACTCCCCGACTGACTACTGATTTAGGTAGGTCGTGCTATAAAATTCTATACGATATATGTGCTATAAAATTGTATACGATACGTGTGATCTAGGTGACCCATCACACGGCGTGAATATCACGTTGTGCAATTATGGGCCACTTAGGTTACATGTATCGTAATGTACTGTTTACTAATTTTAAAAACACTTTGAGGGAATTTACAAGGATTATTATATTAGATTGAAATGACTAAAAAGTTTTATTGAGTTTTACAGTGAATTGTTTTTGTGGAATTTTCCATTGAGGTTTTTTCATAAGTGATTATTGTCGCGAATAGAAAATAAAATGCTCTTATTTTCATAGATAATATTTAAGTTGTCCTACTCGCAAGCATGATTCTGTAACTGAACTTATAGTAAATGGAATATAAATAATTATTCTTATGCAATCCTCTGTTATTTATTCATACAAATCGAATTTATCGGAAGGTACCGGATATTGTGAAATGAAAATAATAAAGTTTGATACGGTTTTATTACTAAAAAATATTGTGATGAATACATCTTTGCCCTGTACGAAGACCAGCATGTTTCAGATTTTTTTTCTTGAGAACTGAAGTTTTATAAAAATTTCATAAGAATAATTCAAAAAACACAATTTTTTATTTTTCGAAAAGTTATGAAATGAAAATTTCTCAAAAAATTCTAAATGACTCTGAAAAAATAAAGACCATTATTTGATGAATTCCAAGTCATTTTTAATGTTATGAAATTTTTGTAAGGTCCATAGTTTTCGAGAAAAAAATCTGTGAATTCTTGTTTTTAAATTATTTCTCAAATTTGTTCTTGCCAGAACTTTTGAAACGTGTAACTCTTCGCGGGAATAATCTGAACCATGCTAGTCTTCGTTAATGAAATTGTTAAGATTTCGCCTGTGTTTGGGAAAGAAGGAAATAAATAGTAGTAATCTCTGCTTGTATTTGAACTATTTATTTCCGGCTTACATACTCAAGCTAGATCACAAAATTAGTAAGAGAGATTATTCGAATTTTTTATATGTAAATATAATGATGTTGCTTTGATGAGAGCCAACGAACAAGAGAGTGAGAGAGTGCCAACAGAGCGAAGATGCGAGCACAGCAGTGCCGGTTCGCTCGCCAAAATGCGAGTATGGGCCGAGTCGTCGCTTAACTGAATGCTTCTCTCAACACTCCCTCCCGAGCAGTACTTCCTCCAGCTGAATCTATTATTTGCGCCTGTAAAGAGGAATAGATTCATTTTCGAAATCAGAACTAAGAATGAAGTTAGTCGACTTTAAATGCGAATCGAATGATAAACCCTACGTAAATAGATCAGATTCTTTGACGCAACCCAGCTAACTTTGATCAGATTTCTAGCTTCACATTCTCGAACATAGTGGTCTCGAACTTATGTTTCAACATATGTTTCAATTTATTAGTAGCACTTACGTGTGAGCTAGCTATTGCTACTCTATTATCGTACCAGAGTGTCATAGGTAAAAAATCATAATCTATTATCAAGCTGAAGGTGTTTGTCAATGCGATCATGTTTTGACATGATTCACCGAGATCCGAAATTTCAAACTCCAGCTTAAACGGTGTAGTGATTTCCTCGAGCTTAGTTTTATCATTACTGGCTATAAGTATTACATCGATATAAATCAAGAGTATTAGTTGTTTATTACTTAATCGCTATTTCCTCAGGTATTTCCATATAGACTTCACTATCTATTTTTTGATTCACGAAAGCAGTTTTTACACCCAGCTGTCGAACTTCAAAATTGAACTTGTTGACTAGAACTAGCACTGATCTTATAAGTGTCAGTCCGGAAACAGGAGCATATGTTTCAGCCAAATTGTATTTATTTCGATCTTTGAAACCTCTTTTAACTAACGGTTTTTCAAACTTAATTTTTCTCCATGGATTTCAACTCACTTTTTACGGCTTTTTGCCATTCAAGCTTATTTTACGTGCTAATAACTATCCTGTATAAAAATGGGTCACCTTATGTTCTAGCGATTAGAGCACTGATTTTATTATCTTCCAGCTATATGAGATCGGAACGGTTTTATCCTCATCAAACTTAAGGGATTATGTCTGAGCTAAACCCGAAAAAAAACTAACAGTTAATAGGCTAAAATAAATTATTGTTGTCTACTATTTAAATAAATAGTAGATAACAAAATCTGTTTCCTTATTACAGTATAGATAGTAGTTGTAATTTTACATATTTTATAAAAATTATATATCTATATTTAGTATGTAAACAACCCCGTGTGTGAAATATTAAATTTCATTAGTTTTTTTTCTTCATATTCTCGTGTATGAAAACTTTGTCGTTGCAAAGTACATGCTACAAAAATTGATACGGTTAAATCGCAAATGGTAATTTTGTCTACCGATGCTTAAAGAAAAGTCAACTACTCGTCATTGGAAATTCAAGTTAAGCCTAACCTTAACATCGAAAGGCGTGTTTATAGTGGTATTAGGCGTTGAAGTGAGACCGCACGTAAACGATGATTAAGATGCAGTAAAAGCATGGATGAATCAGGAGCTTGATGCTCAAACATTAGTTAGGTTAAATGTCAGCAGCAGCGTACCTAAAATTACAAACTACTCGACGTCTGCACAAATATTGAAAAAACTCAAGGCTCTGTATGGAAAAAAATCTGATGTTTCGGTCGAAGGACTTCAAAGACTTTTTTCAACTATAAATATGATGAAAGTAAGTTTATAGTTGAAAATTTAATGCAAATACAGGCATATGCCGATGATTTGAGATTCGCTGGTGAAGAAGTAAAAGACAATTGAGTGATGACAAGAATCTTAACTATACTACCACCAAAATTACATCATTTTCAAACAGCCTGGGACAACTTAATTGCTGTAGATAAAAATATAATAAATATGATCAAACGTCTCAAGACAGAGGAAGACAAACAGAAAGAAAGTGAGGTTACAACTGATCCATCGTCTAGTGCTCTCATTTCAAAACAAAGTAATAAAAGAACAGCAAATGCGTCAAAGCAATCCCAGCTCAAATGTTTCAAATGTGACAAAAGAGACCATTTAAAAAGAAATTGCAGAGGAAAGCCTTGCGCTAAATATTTCGCTAAAAACTGTCCTCAAGGTATAAACAATGAAACAAGCAACCAAAAGACTGAAGAGACATGTGCCTTCATCATCACTATTAATTTGTTCGCCACTGATCTGGAATATACAAAGTATGAACGAAGCTTTTTCTTAGAGTTAGAATTAATTTCAAATATCAATTATTGCAGCGTAATTTGAAGCGTAGTATTATGATTTAAATAAATCCTTATATTTTGTTTCTATTTTCTCTACACCAGCCAAAGAGGTAAAACAGCTTAAAACAGTTTAATGTGGATTAAGACAGATCATCTTTATTTCCCAGTATAATACACAATTTTTTAACACACCTTTAATTAGTGTGCATACACTTATCTTCGACAAACTGAGAAAGTTCTTCGACAAACAAGTGGTACGTTGAAACGCGCTCTTAAAACGCCGCCTTGCCCTCGATTAGGGTATAAATAGCGCCTGTCCCTATAAGGACGAGCGCGGAGCTAGGGATTAAACGCATCACTTTTTATAAGTATATTTTGTATTTTAAACAAAGTAATACGTGGATCTTGAGGGTCATTGTTGGAGATGATAGGTGGAGGCTCAAGGCCATATTTGAAGGTAATATATAGAGAGTTATATAGGGTTGCTCGAAAACCATGAGTTTTTGACATTAATTCCGAAGTGAAAGGTTAAGAGCTTAAATTGTTCGGGAGAGTGCATATAATAATATAATGACATCGATAACAGTGAATACCGCCAGATTAATAAACAATTAACAATTTAAGTTGCCTTTTTGCATTTTTTTGAGATCCCGAAAACCTCGAAATTGTTTAAAATCGAAAATAGTTAATAACTTTTATAAAAATAAATGTTTTACACTAATATTTCGTGAAAGTGCTGTACTCAATGATTCTAAGTAGCAGTTAAAATTTGAAGCCTCTATCTATAATAGTTTTTGTGCAAATAGTCGGAATATGTTGAATGTTTTTATTTTTCCTGGTACTGGCAAAACATCAAAAATTGTTTACATCTGTGCCCGCTATTTGTGAGCAATCTTGAAGAGTTATATTTTAAAGAATTTTTTGCGGAATTCCAACATTTTAATTGGGGCAGTTCCAGCATGCATTTGATTAAATAGTAATTAATGAATAATTGTAGTGTATCGAACTTTAGAATTTGATCAAAATGTATTATAATGCTTGAAAAGCGGTGATTTTTCTCTGAATTTAAACAAAAAAAAAATGATATGATACGCCACTTAGGGGCCGAAATACCTTTTTTTTAACAAGCTACTACTCCTCACTCTCTTAAGTTCAATTAGTGAAAAGTCATTACAGAATAGTGTATATGCACTATTCTGACAAGTGCAAAGTATATAACTGCGAAATAGTTAATATGAATGATTTGAAATAGTGGAAACAATACATTGAATAAAATCGTGTATATACACTTTTTTCAATAGTGTCAATACACTATTGTAATCCTGTAAATACATTATTTTATCAGTGTATTAAAGTGTCAGTGATTCTCTAGAGTGGACTAATTATTGTCCAAAATAATAAATATGTACTCATGAAATAGTACTTTTATACTATTCATCGTAGCGAATATTTAATTCCCAAACCCCTATACCCCCAAAGCTCTATATCCCCAAACGGCTATACCACTAACCCCCTACCCTTGAAACCCCTATATCTTCGAATTCCTACACCCCCGAAACCAAAGCTCCTTTCCCCCCAAATACTGATTGCCACAAACCCTTATACCCCAAAACCTGTATACACCCAAACCTCTATCCCCTCACATCCCTATACCCCCCAAACCCCTATCTCCTCAAAACCCAAACCCTTATACCCCAAAACCAGTATATCTCCAAACCTTGATACCCTCAAACCTCTATACCTCCCAACGACTATACCCCCAACTCCCTACCCTTCAAACCCCTACACCCCCGAATCCAAATCGCTATAGCCCATACTCCTAAATCCCCAAAGCCTTATACCCCAAAACGTGTATACCGCCAAACCTCTATCTCCTCAAATCCCTATAACCCCTATCCCCTACCCCCCCCCCCGAACGGCTGTACCCCCAAACCCATATCCCCACAAGCCCCTATCCCCTCAAACCTCTATACCCCGTATCCCCCAAACCCCTATGTTACGGATAGTTATAGCAATGTATATGACAGAACACACCGACGCCTGGATAAGCGTCTTAGCGCTGCAGTTTTAAAACCGCGGCGTGGGTTTTTTGATTTTGCACGGCGGCTGGTCCGTTTGTGCCAATGATGCTCGGCGGGGCCCCCAGTGTTGTAGAAATAAATATTACACTGACAGCGGACAAGTACAGGACAGCGAAGACGAGGGATCTTCGCTATTCTCCAGTTGCCACAGGGAGGCGTGTTGTCCAAGAGGGTGGACACTTGAATAAATAAAGACTATGCATCTCTTCGAGCCAAAACTTGTTTATTATCCTTGCCAACAAGGATAGACACTTCTGTGAGAGTGGATTCATTTGTGTGTTTAGAAGTCATTGCATATCGTAGGATTTGTTCATTCGATGGGGAATTTGTAGTCCTTGACGCTCGGGCTTTTCGCTCAGTGTGTGTGTTTGGATATATATAGCTGTAACATACTTTTCCGGGATTCTTGTTTTCCGAGACGGAGTTTCTTAAAAAATAACGATCACTACCCCTCCCCCGCCCTCGGGGGTGATCCCGGAAACATGGGTTACATCTATTTTTTTCCGGGCAGTCCCGGAATCTTGCCAAAATCCCAGAAAAGTGAGTTAGATGCTAAGATTCGGCCCGGAAACAGTGGTTATATCAATTTATATGTGTGTGCGCGTGTGTATATCTATATCTATATATATATATATATGCGCGCGTGCGCGTGTGTGTATAAACGATAAATAAAACATCAAAAAATTGTCACCGAGTTCCTGACGCAGGTTTTCTGAGTATACGAGAATATACTGAGTTTTTCCTGCGTCACAGCCTCGAGCTGAGCAAATGCGGACGTTTTTTTTCTATACTTGTAATAAATATTCGGTTTTTAGACATCGGGCGAGAAAGTGTCTCGCAGTAGTGTTTACTTTTCGAGTCACCAAGAAATACATTGTAACATTGCAAAGGCACGCATCTGGTCGCGTGCGGCTCGAGTTCGAGCGCGCGGAGCCATTTATGACATATCTGGTCGCGCGCGGCTCGAGCTCGAGCTCGAGCGAGCGGGTCCGTTTTATACCGGTACGGTCGGGTCGAGCGAACGAGTGCAA
Organism: Philotrypesis tridentata; assembly: GCA_018906965.1. Lineage (NCBI taxonomy): Eukaryota > Metazoa > Arthropoda > Insecta > Hymenoptera > Pteromalidae > Philotrypesis > Philotrypesis tridentata. Next base: position 174,286 of record JACCIB010000282.1, read on the forward strand.
GTGCACCAAGGGCCTGTTGAAAGCGAACAATAGGCCCTCCGTTTTTCGTCGAGTATGTATGCACGAGTACCAGTATGAGTGAGTGCGGAAAGGGAAAATTTTTTATTTTCCCCGATTTTCGAGAGAGCAGAGTGGCCGCAGCGGCGATAGTGTCGTTTCAGCCTCCATACTGAACGGACCGTGTATATAGTATTTGAACCTCAATGCATAACACGAGAATTTGAATTACTTGAATTTATTTTTTGTTATTCCGCCACCCACTATCACCCTTTACACGCGAATCGTGCGGCATAGTGCCGAACACCCTATACCCCTAAACTTCTATACCCCAAAATTTCCTTAGCCTTCTTCTGTTCCACATAGGCACACAGTATGCTTTAAATACGTTTAACAATATGCATGAAAAAACGTCGTAATAATTAATAATTATACCGTACAAGACTCTATAAACTCTTACCTGAGGTTTATAAATCATTATTAATACTATTTTAGGAGAGACAATGAATTATAACTTCTGAATAAGTTAAACAATTAATTCAAATCTGTTTTTATTATTATAGCCTACCCAAGTCCTCTTTATATGTCTTATACGCGGCTAAAGGAGAATAATAATGATGCATCTCTTCGAGCCAACTAGATAACTTTATTCACGTTTACGTTTCGAGCCCTTACGGCTCCTCTTCAGGGCTAAATCCAATAAATTACACAATATAAGAATAAAATTACAAAAATTAATTAATAGCAAAAACGAGAATAGTTTACCTTAAATGATATAAAATTAAAATTACTCAAAAACCATACCGGCAATTGATATTTGACCGGTCAGCAAGCTAAATCAACAATTTTTTTAACGTTAGCCTTACGTAGACAATGACCAACAGAACAAACCACTACCGGTGCCGCCAGGTGTTGATGCGATACCGGTGGAGATCAAAGTTCAATCTGAACGCACGTTGCTCTTTATATCCAGAAAACACATACACAAGCGCAAACTAATTTACATAAACGTTCATTTTATGCTACATGCGGAGCTCAATGCGCAGATCGACAGTAAGCGGCAAACATACGATTCTAGGAGGTGTCAATCTTATCTTACTATGCGGTAAGGCCGAGAGCCCGCGCAGCAAGTTCGAACGCTCCTTCCATCACTATATCAGACTGATGTAGTATCACCGCAGCGTTGCCCAGCAACTCGGACTCCCAGTCTTCCCACGGGGATGTGCCGCTCCGCCCCGCCAGCCAATCACTACTGTAACAATGTTGGCTATGTTAGAGAGCGCGAAGCGGTGTGTCACCTCTTCTCGCATGCTGTAACCCACATACCACACGCTCACCGCACAGTCTCCCTATTTATTCAAAAAACAATTGAAATCGTAATACTAACTACTTGGACTAGATTTTAATTTAGAAATAATATTCTTAGATGCATCATTATTATCCTCCTTCCACCATTCTAAAATTCGAGCGATAAATTCACTTTTTAAAAGTCTTATATAGCTCTTCCCACTGTCTGATACCATACAATAGTACTGGCCAGTGAGGTTCCCTATAGTCGGGATGCATGTGCACCACACCGAAATGTAGTCCGCATGCACTCGACTGGTCCTATAGTTTAGCTACACAATGCATCCATAGATTGTGTACAGTGGGATCCGAACCACTGAAACTTCGAAGTTATAAGATACTTAAGTATATACATACAGGTATATGTAAACATAGAGGTGTCTGAATGACAGAAAAGCCGAGAGTCGGGATCGAACCAAGAACTTTTGGATCAGGAGTCCGACACTCTGCCTACTCAGCTGTCTCCGTTCTGCTATTTCAAAATAATTTGCAACTTGATTGTATTAATTGAATTATTGTGCTAAAAAATGTCCAACACATTTACATCGCTTTTGCTGACTTATTTAGACAACTTTATTATTAAATAATTTTAATATCGCACGACAAATGCGTTTAAAATACTTTGTAGCAATTTCTTGTGAACAAATTGTGATTTGTTCGAGAATGTAAACACTGCCTGGAAGTCGTTGCTACTATTTGCGAACAAATTCGATAAATAATTCCCTACATTCAATTTTAACATTAGTGTCTTTGTTGAATGATCCTCTAATGTTGTTAAAACCATAATCAAAGTTAATGCAATCGAGAGCCATTGTAAATTTTGGAAAATAAAAACTCTATTTTACTATGACTTATATTTGGCCATTGAGCCGATACAACTATTATACATATGTGACTGCACGAAACGCGCGAAATATAAAATGATTTCATTTAACATTTTAAATGCTGACATGACGTGGAGGCTGTGTATGGAGGTATGAGAGTTTAGGGTTGGGCGGTATAGAGGATTACGGGTTTTGGGTGTATAGGGATTGGGTAGTATAAGAGTTTGAGGGTATGATGGTTTGGGAGTATAGGGGTTGGGGGTTTAGGGGTATAGGTGTTTGATTTATATGAGTTTGGGGATATAGAAGTTTGGGAGTATAGGGATTTGGGGAATAGGGGTTTGGGAATATAAGGGTTTAAGGGCATAGGGGTTTAAGGATATAGGTGTTTAAGGGTATAGGGGGTAGAGGTTATATGGGTTTGGGGGTATAGAAGTTTGGGGATATAGATAGTTGGGGGTATAAGAGTTTGAGGGTATAGCATTTAAACAATTGAACCGTGATGTGCATAGAACGCGATGTGACGCGTTGCATAGATATCAACACAATTATTACAAAGTAATCTCAAAAAAAACAAGAAAGTGTATTATATAAAATAAGAAAAATTTTAATTGGGTTTGGGACTCGAGCAGAAGGCCACGCGGAGCTCGATCCTCGCTTCGTCGTGCACCGCGATAAACGCCAGCCAAGAACGCGAGCGTGCGTTCATGTAAATTACTGTTTGGTTTGAATAAAGTACGGGTGAGTGCGTCCTGCTCATCCGTCTTTGCATTGAACGCGTCTCCCCCTTCATTCAAACCACATTCCTACCTAGCACCCGAAAACCCACCCGGAGGACACAGATCTGAGCAGCCGAGCCGTGGCGGGTCAAGCCGACCGGGTAAGTCCTCATCTTTTGTGCGCGCGACTCCTCCAGGGTTGCAGGTCGTAGCTAGGGGCGACCGGAGAAGAAACACCAAGGAGCCTCGTTACAACACAAACTGATATATGTTTACCAAAGGCACATGGTTTACAAAAAATCACAAGAAAGACCATTCTCTGAGGCCTATTATTTCAACAATAGGTTCGACAACATATTTTATATCAAAATATTTATTTAAAATTTTACAACATAGTATTGAGAAACCTCGTTCGTACATAAAAAATAGTTACGATTTTATAGAAAAAATAAAAAATGTAAACATTCCGAATGATTACTGTATTGTTAGCTTAGATGTAAAATCATTATATACAAATATTGATGAAGCATTAGTCATGCAGAGTATCGAAAAAAGATACATACAAATAGCGAGAAAGTTTGAAATTCCACTTGACAAGATTTCAGGATTATTCGCTGACATTGTTATAGATGATCTCGAAACGGGGTGCATTTCAAAACTAACTTATCAACCAGTGTTCTCTTTCCGTTATATCGGCGATGTCATTACTTGCACTCCGAAAGGAAAAGTAGATGAAACGGTGAAAATATTTAATTGGTATAATAGTAGACTCCAATTTACGCATAAAATGGAAGTGAACAAATCCATAAGTTTTTTGGACGTATTATTGATTAATAAAACACGTAGTATAAAAACTGATTTATACACGAAACCAACTTTCACTAGCGAAAAATCGCCATGGTGTACAATCTAGTTGAGAGAGCGGTGAAGTTATTGGATAAATGTTTTCATATTATAAAAGGTCTATTATTCGATAACGATTATCGCACTGATTTCGTTGATAGATACCTGAAAAAACGATTATCTGTAATCAAAATGACTAGACAACCGGAGCAACGTGCAAAAAACAATACGTATAGCAATTACATTAGTGTACCGTACATCAATGGTTTTTATGAGCGGGTGCGGCATTCGTTTGAGAAAAACAACGTTGCGACCATTCCAAAAATACATAGTAGTGTATGCAACATTATTGTGAAAGAAAAGGATAAAAAAAGAAACACTTAGAAAAAAATGTTGTTTATAAACTTAAATGTAATGATTGCACTGCTACGTAAGTAGGCAAAACAAAAAGAAATGTGTGTACGCGTATTTAGGAACATAAAAAGTCCAAAGACAGTGTCATTTCCGAGCGTAGCGAAAAGTACCATCATACTTTTAAGTTTGACAGATTTAGCATAAAAGATAAAGAACATAATTTAAATAAGAATCTCGGAAATGATTCATATATATTTGCAAGATAATGGTATTAATAAGAAAGAGGATTCCCAGAAATTCCCAGAAATTCGAATCTGTGTACATCGAAAGGATGAGGTGATGCGTGACGTCGTAAGTAAACAACTATTTCCTCACTTCCGAGACAGTAGCTCACAAATGTTACGCCTGAACACGTATATATAATCTTATGTTAATTGCGATGGTTCAGGTATAAGGAATAAAATTATAGGAAACAATATTTGTGTTTTTGTATGAGAATATGTATTTTCAACATCTATAACATAGGTAGTTACAGTGGATTTCCCTGCTTTGTGATCGTAGAACGATCGCATTACCGGGTGAGGGATCGGGTGAATACGAGACCAGTGTGTTCAAATGAAAGTATTAGATAATATATAGAAGAACGAAAAAGGTACCTTAGAGTTAGTGTGAAAGTATAACTGTATGTGTATAAGCGGTCACTTGGATGCTGCAGCTTCGTTGTCTCCCGCTGAGTGGGCCTCGTCCGTAGAGAGAGAGAGTGTCTGCCGTCGTACTGTCTAGCCGCCGGGCAGGTATTCGGCTCGGCCGCTCGTTGCTTCTTTTCCTTTATTCTCTCTCTTTCTTTCCTCGGGATCTCCAATAATTCTTTTTCTCTATTATTTCACTATAGAATTTACGCACCGATGACTACTGACTTTTGCGCGTTTTATAATAATACACACTTTGTAAATTACATTGGACTGATATTTGCGTATGATTACTGTATTAAGCACTTGCGGAAAATCGGACACACCGATCTGTTCTTGATTTGTTCACTTAGTGCCCGCGCCGCCGCTCATCTTCTCTATTTAAGCAGGTAGATGTTTTTCGAGAAAAACCCCTCACTTTCCGCTACCACGCCTAATTACATGATCATCGAAGGTCTTCTCGGCGCTTCTTTATGAGTGACGAAACCTACGTGTGTTTTCCTCGATCTTCCGCTTTCGATTTTCCTAAGGTGTTAGCTTTCCGTACGTGTTTACTACTTATTCATGTTGCGCATTGCATTAAGGGCAATTCATAGGCTCGAGGTCTTTTCGAGTTTTTCGGCTAGTACGCAGTAGTCGTGAGTTTTTTATGTTATTGCGTATTTGTTCACGTGTTTGTGCGTCAATTGGTGTTGAAATCTATTTATTTCATTACACAAAGCCGCATAAATAATTGCTATGTCACTCGGCCTCTCTCTTCCCTCACTGTTAACTAGCCGGGGGATAGGATTATCGAGATGTACACAAACCACAATTGCTCCAGTATGTAAGTTTTCAAAAATATCATCTATATTTGTATAACTCTGTCTTTTTAAGTTTGTATGTTTATGTAATAAATTTTTGACAGTTTCCTGATGAGAGCGACAATGATAGCCGAAACGTCGTTTCTTATAAAGAAAGAGATTTTGATATCTTAAACCCTTTCTGAACCACTGCCTCGGAGAGATCGATAAAGCCAACAAAGAATATAATTATTAATGATAAATTTGTCAAACACTAAATTGATAGTTGAGTAGTTAAATATTATCAAAGAAAATAAACAGCTTATCACTATTCTAATAAATAAATTTAATTCACAGACTGGTCGAATTAATAACGTAGTTAAACAATTAGTTGAAAATTTTGATGTGACTGAAGTTAGTGAAAATGAAGATGTAAATACTAACAAAAATGAGAAAAATATAGAGAATCAATCCACTGAGACATTTGACATAAGGCGAAAGAGAAAATTAAAGAAATAATTTAAAAAATGCAGCTGACACATTAAAATTAGAAATAATAAACCAGCATCCCAGCTCAACCGGCGCGATTACAAATTATTAAGTAACACTAAATATCAGCATTTTTATGATTATTTCGCTTCGGAACTTAGTGCAAATAATTTACTTCACGTAATAAATAAAACTTTGTCAACTATAGCTCTAGATGAGTTATAGAATCTCAAAAGTTCAAAGTTCGAGACATTTTAATAACTAGAATTGATTTCAAATACCATAGTAAAGTCATGCAAATAGAAGATCCACTAGAACTTTTAAAGAAATTAAGAAAGATACAATTATGCGAAGTAAACGCTATATCCTTGTAGGTGCGAAAACAACTTTATAATATGAACTACGTAATAGGAAAGACAAAAGCAGCTGATTTTGTAGAGCAATTTGAAGACGTGATAAGAAATTATGAGAATTCTCCAGATGCAACTCGATTATCTGAGAATGAAAGAAGAGATGCGTTTTTCAACGCAGTAATGGTCTCAGTTCCGCAGGTTCAGTCTATTGACTTTTTAACTAAAAGTACGACAGGAAAAAATCTATCATATGAACAAATGAAATCGTTGGTTATGCAAGAGGAGGTTGTAAGGAATCAGACATCAGAACTAGCGTCTGAGGTGAGATCGGCAAATTTCGCAAGAAATGATGCCACACGTTGCTACGAATGTCAAGCCTATGGACATATAGGTGCGAACTGTCCGCGTAAAGGATTAGATAATAGGCAGTGTTATCACTGTTTAGAATTCACCGATCATAAAGCCGAAAATTTCCCCAATCCAAAGGCTCAAATTAGTCTTTCTAACAACTCAAGAGGTTATAAATTCATAGGTTTTCAATCTCGCGGTTCATTCAGAATTTAAAGGCGCGGTTTAAAAAGAAAGTTTAATGGTAACAATAGCAATGCTAACAACCGTTCTGCTGAAAGAGGTTTCTACCAGAGAGGAAGTAACCAGAGAGGCAGAGGCAGAGGCAGAGGTAGATGAAACGGGTCCAAAAATAAGGGCAAAAATGAAAGCAAAAATGACGATCAGACTCAAATAGAATCTGAGAATAACGTAAAAGGTAAGAATATTTATTGTTGTGCTAATATTTAATGCATTTCGTTTTTATATGCACAGAAAAATGAATCAGATATAAAAAAATGTAGAAAATCAGTCGAAAACTTTAATAAAATACATAACTGATTCAGGTTCGAGAGAACATTTGACAAACTCAAAATTGATTTTTAAATCTTTTAATAAGAATAATAACGGTGTGATAAAATGTGCAATTGCAAACGGAGGAAGATGGTGATTCTTATGTAAAAATTTGTTGAGATGGGGTTAAGTATCTATTTGGATAATGACAAAATTGATATTTTTGACCCAACTTCAAATGAGTTTAAGGAAATAACTTAAATGCATCCCTTCGAGCCAATAATTTATTTGAAGCCAACGTTTCGAACCGTTGCGGTTCTTTTTAAGAGCTAAATCCAGAAAATTTTTACAATAAGAACCAATTAAAATCAAGATCATTTACAATAAACAAAAAATTAAAATAATACGAAAATACCTTATTTTTAATAAACAAAACGCATACTGACATGCTTGTGCCGACAAAAACGCACACTGGATAATTAGCTAAATAAATCAAACAATCTTACAATAGACAATGCCCAACCGCAACGCAGTCCCGGTGCCGCCAGATGTTAATGCGACACCGTTGGAGATTTCTAATCTACTACTTTTCCCACGCGCATGCCGCTCTTTATAAACAGAAGTAACTAACACAAGCGCAATCTATTATACATAAATAAAAATACATGAGAAGCAAACGGAGCTCAATACGCAAATCGACAATACAGGGCAAAAACGCAAATCGAAGAACTGGCACACATTGAAAACCAGACGGCAGGGCCGAGAGCCCGCACAGCAAGTTCAAACGCTTCTTCCATCACTATATCAGAAATGATGTAGTATGGCCGAAGCGTTGCCTAGCAACTCGGACTCTCAGTCTTCCTACTGGGATGTGCCGCTCCGCCCCGCCAGTCAATCACTAACAACACATGTTGGCTATGTCAGAGAACGCGAAGCGGTGTGCCACCTCTTCCCGCATGCTATCTCCCGCATATCACACGCTCACCGCGCAGTCTCCCTATTTATTCAGAAAATTATAGAATGACATATTAACTATTAGGACTAGATTTAAACTTCGAAATAATGTTCTTATAACGAGACTTGAGGTGGCACGTGTCCTCCGCTCTATTAAGCGTGCCATCATAATAATGGATATGTAACATCTCCGAAAATCACCTACGGAAAGTGGACGATTCTTGTTCAATAATTTTTATATCATCAAAATTAAAAGAGTATCCTGTCTCCATCGCATGGACCGCAATCGAAGGAGAAAGATCACCGTTTTCTATATAACGTCGGAGTTCTGACTCTATGTTTTTTAGCGGACGGTACGTTTCGCCAATATGTGTAGAATCGCAATGGCCGCAGTCAATCTTGTAAACAACATTCCTTGTATCTCTAACAACAGTAGGGTCTTTTCCCAATTTAATAACTTTACCAAACTTAATAACTCTATCAATATTACCTAAGTTATCAATATTATCCTCCCTAAATTTATCTACCTTATTGTTTTTTTGCAAATTGGAGTCACCCGAATCTGTGTCCCCATAATTTTTACGTATGAGGTCAAGATTACGGATAATTCTCCACTTACGAAAATTATCAATAAATTCACAAGGATAATCATTCACAAGGATAATCATACTAGTATCATTTTAGCATACTGAATATTCCGCGAATGAAACCGCCGATCCGATAGCAGCATTTCTCTATCAATGAGATTGTAGATGATTGCCACTTTTTGATTACGAGTGTGGTGCGAATAAAAATTAATGTATCTGGCCGTGCTTTTTTGGAACCAGTTAGTAAAAATATTGCCATTACGTTCATAAGTTATGGTGATATCGAGGTAATTAATACTATTATTAGTCTCCATTTCATACGTAAACTGTAAATTATTATTGTAATTATTCAATATTGCCTTATTCAAGTTTAACCTCTCTCTTTCAACAATTAGAAGACAATTATCAACATATCTGTAATATAACGGTACGCTCGCCTTAATAATGCTTAAACAGTGCGTTTCAAGATCTTCCAAAACTATATTCGCAAAAACCGGACTCGAGCAAAATCCCATGGGACCGCCCGAGACCTGCTTATAAAATTTACCGTGGAAAACTAAATACGCGCAATCGAGATGCGTTTTTATACCATCTATAAATTCGTCCCTAGTGATGCAATTAATAAAGAAAGCCATTTCCATCTCTTCTCGATTGCCGCGATAATTAGTTCCTTAGGCAAACTTGTAAATAACGAAACCACGTCGAATGATACGAGACAGTGATTATTAGGCAGTTTAACGCGATTCAATATATTCTTAAGCTGTAGGCTGTTTCGAACGTTCAATTTTGGCAACGGAAAATGTTTTGACAACAAAGTAGAGATACATTTATCGAGAGAGTACGTGGGGCTTGTTATTTAAAAACCGAATGACAGTCTAGAACGCCCCGCATACTCCAAAGATCAATTAATTGCTTAATGCGTCTCTTAACACCCGCAGTCGGGTTGACTTTCATAGTCCTATAAAACTTCTCATCGCTGAGAGATTCTTTAACCTTATGAATGTATGCCGAGCGTTCAATTGCCACCGTAACATTGCCCTTGTGTACCCTCGTAAAAAATAACTCCGGGTTATTTTTTAAAGATTTCTTTGTACATTTAATATAATTATTCATGACCCTTTCTCGATAAGATAAATGCGCCTTATTTTTAATTGAAAAATTTAAATGTTGAAATGAGCTGTTAAAAGTTGTATGTTGTAACACTGGGTTTTTCCTGCTAAACCGAGTAGTTACGTATTGGCCCTGCTCCCGTAGAATCTCTCCGTGATTCCCGGTAGGCGCCAGCCGTTCCCCGTGGAACGGCGGAGTCTCGCGACTCTTCTATCGTGGCTCGTCGGGAGCAAGGCGGAAAGCCTGTTTTGCCGGCTAGCTCGGTCCCGCTTCACGGTAAGGAGAGAGGGCGGTTCGGACGTAAAGATCTCGGAGACGTCTTATTTTCAGTGCACTCTTTTTATTTAATAACAAATACAAATTTGCTTTAACAAACCGTAGCGGCTAGCTATCCAGTTACAATTAACAATAATAAACTTGATGCGTAACTCTACGAATTCTCCGCTTCACCGACTTAATCTCACGCATTATTAAAGTCGTAACTTAACCTAGGACGCAAAGATAGCCGCTGAAGAAGACATCCCGACTCTCGCGCGTCTCAAGGTCTCGCTCACGCGATGCCCGCTTGGCCACACATGCACTCTATGTCCGTCGACTCTTCTTGCGCTCGTTAACCTATGAACGCGATCGCCCACACTTAGTTCGATCGCGTTCGTGTAATCTACTGTTGGCCGAGGGCGTGTCTGCGTAACCACGACCTACGACACCCCTCGCGCCTTAACCTATACCGCGACGTCGAGCGAGGTCCCCTTGTCCTCGTCGACGTAAAATCACACACGCTACCGATTTGCCCAAACCGCAAAATAACGCATTCACCCGATACACACTCGAAAACCCGATTAAACGCGAAACCTTAACTAAGAGGAGACATCCCGTAACAAAGGCATCAAGACAACCGAGATATCCGCACTCGCCGGAGATTACGCGCCCGCGAGACAACGGACTCCGTGTCCACGAATCCGCGCGCAGAGCTGCACGCATACCCACGAGGGAAACTCAGCCTGACACGAGAACGACCCACTGACCTTTACGCTTCCTCGAGTCGCTTCATTGGTCCTCGACCGTCAACGTCACCAAGTCGCCTTCCTCGGGAAAGTGTTGTCGCGACATCCGTGCTGGAGCGGCCGGGGCAGGAGAGTGTCGGCTCGCGCTCGCGTAGTTAGCCTCGCGCTCTCGCTCTCCTCAGCCGTGGAGTGGCGCGCTCTCCTATTGGTTGATTCTCTCGGGCCGCTGGCCCGAGCTCTCGCGACACAACAAGTTCGCTCGCTCTACGCGCCGTCGATCGCGACGCATGCGCGCTCGACGTTTTTGCTACAGTAGATGTTGGAGACAATAGCCGCGGAATTCGAACGCTCGCAACATGCAGACAGCCAGACATACATACAGACAATTCGCGCGATGCCTAAGCTATACGCGAATTACGAAGTGCAATGTAACTCTCAGCGACTCCTTCTGTCTTGGCCTAGATTCAGGAGTGCCTGTTACAAAGGGCGCAAAAGCTGCCTTTTATTACTTCCAACGTTCTCGCGGTGAAGCAACCATCACGCTGGCCGTGCTGCAGAAGGCTCTCACGTAGGAAGGACCCACCCACCTCATCTGCGTCCGACGACTTACGACAAGCCGGAATTGAACGCCCTGTATGGACCTGTCGCTGCTTCTGTCACGCCGGAGCTCGCCTTCTTCCCTTCTCGCCCTTGAACGGAGAGTGAAGAAGCACTCCGTAATTTCCTCCTTCCTCGACCAGCTCTCCTCTCCTCGCGTCGTCACTCGAAAAGAGACGTTACGCCATTGATACATGCACTCGATCCTCACTCATACGGCCTTGAGACGCTCTACCCCGACCGCTCGGTAACCGATGTGACGTGGCGAAATTTTGCCACGTTACAATGTATAAACGGTCATACTGGATAATAGATCTCAACATTAAATAGTAGTCAAATACAAGAAAGTGTAAGGGCCGAATTAGACTTATTCGGGCTGCTAGGGTTCGAACAAATAATTTATTTTATCTTTGATCGAGATCTTGTATTGCAATTATAACTATTAATAAATAAATTTATATGACTCTGAGTACGCTTGACCCCAGTGCTGGTCCTTTTTACCTTATGGTACCTTTATACCTTTGCTGTTAACCCAGAGTGTAATTATATGGACTCTGTTGATCCTGCGGACGCGCTTACCAGAAATGCGGACGCTCTACGAAAAATGCGGACACGCTGCTGGAAAGTTCGGACACGACAAAATGCAGACCTGTCTTTGTTACGCGAATACGATCTGGTGCGTGCAGCGCTTTTCTGGCAGCAAAGGTGAATGTCTTCAGAATTTTGCGGACACGTTCGTCGAAAGCGCGTACTCACTGCTTCCAGGTGCGGACATGCTATATGAATCTGTGGACACGCTATGGAAACGTGGACACACTGCTGATAGCAATATGGAAGTGGCTATTGAAGTCCTTCCACTTATTACTAGTCTTTTATGTTGAAGGGTTTAGTTAGTTCGGACAGGGCGTCTAAATTAGTATAAATGAAGTATTCTTCTAAATATTTATTTTATTCTTTTTTATTGAGGATCCAGACAGAGATTCCAAGTTTTACAAAGAGGTCAGTCACTCATACACTCTTACTGTTCCAGTCTAATTTCGTTCGTTTATTTTAAGTCCTACGCTAGTTCTTAATAAAATGTTATAATTTAACTTACGTTTATAACACGCACCGCTGATCAAAGCGTCCTTCTCTCTAGTGGGAGTGTAACGATCTTACAACTACACGAAGTAGTCGTCGGGGATTATAAACTTATCTAAGCTGCGGCTTTACTCACTCACGCCAGATATGCTTGGCGGTCCTTTCATCGTAGTGCACTGCAGTCGAGATGTACCTTTAATCGGAGCAAATATGCCAGCTTGCCTGCAGAGTTCGGTAGATTTCTAGGCCCCCGATATCGTACAGGTAGTACTTTGACAACCTCTTACGATCTCGTGTAGATCCTTCTGCAATAACTCCGAGTATACGGCTAGTCTTCAGCTGCAGATCGTAATGACGAGGTTAGATGCATACCGGTACCTGGTCTGGTCGTGAAAGGGTCTGCGCTGATCGAGTCAAGGGTTTATCAAGACTCGACCACCGATCAACCGAATAATTAAATTGTGGGGATACCCGCAGCCAATCAATACTCGCCACCGAAAGAAGCATACTATTGCTCAACCAGCGCACGAGGCTGATATATTGCAATATATCTAACTTCAGCGTACTCATACACACCCACCCGAGTCACACATCACACATGTCAAAATAGATAATTAATAAATCAATCGTGGGACCTTACAAAAGTGTTACAACAAAAAGATACTTAACTCGGAGTGTAAAGGCGCGTGAAAATTTATAGAAAAATTTTAATGTTTTAGAACAAAGCATAAAATCTATTGAGAGTAAAGACATTGAAAAAGAGCATTTGAATAGTAATTTGCAAAATAAATTAAAATGTACTGATGAAAATTACCATTTAAGCTCAATGAATAAAGATAATATTAGTAATTCTAGAGCAATTATATGATCAATCAAATTTTGATACAACAATCTGGGATAGAAAATTTCATGATATCGATGAGATAACGATCATTGAATTACCGGATAGTGAATCGCCTTTTTCAAGTAATTATAAAAAGTTTCTCAAGAACAAAAAGGCGTTGCTTTGGCATGTTAGATTTGGCCATGCCCCAATAGCTTATTTAAAAGCATTGCAAAATAAATTTCCTGAAAATAAAGAATTGAAAGAAGCTATTTTTGATGATGATTGCGAAGTATGCATGCATTCTAAATTCAATAAATTACCGTTCAAATTAACACGCAGACGAGCAATAGCTCCATTCCAAATTATTCATTCAGATAATTTGGGAGTTATAAATCCAGTGTCTTATGCAAAGGACTATAAATATATTTCTGTATTTATTGATGATTATTCGAGATTGACTATGGAATGCAATGCGAGCAATGAGAGCAAAAGTGCCCAATGCAAGCAAAAAGTGATATAGGGCACTATTTTGAGATGTTTGTAAGAAGTGCTCGAAATTTGCTAGGCTATGACGCAGAAGTATGCTATTTACGTTCAGATCAAGGTACTGAATATACACGCGGTTACACAATAGAAGTTCTTAAGAAATTAGGAGTTGAATTGCAGTTAGCCAGTCCTGATACGCCCGAGCATAATGGTGTGATTAAGTGTTTTATTCAAATACTTAAAAAATAAGTGTGAGCGCATATATATATATATATATGTGATTCAAAATTGCCAGAGAGTATGTGGGATTTAGTTGTTAACGATACTGTTTATATGTATAATCGAACTCCACATAAGTCAAATGACATGATTACTCCTTTAGAAAGATTTGGTCTAAATCATAGTTTCGATATTAATTAGATCCAAAGATTCGGTTGTGTAGCTTATATAAAGGCACAAAGAAAAGTCAATATTAACAAAAAACTAACAAATCTGTTTCAAGTAAATTTTTAAAAAATCGTGATTTTTAAATATTTTAATTAGGCCAAACTTGTGGAAAGGATTGTTCTAACCCACTTTTTACAGAGTAATTTAATGAGAAATCTTACTGAAAATATGACTTAAAAACCGTTTTACAAACCGTTTTTTTCTCAAGAGTTATTAATTTAATTATTTCCGTAAAATAAATAAAATCTGTAAAATTAATTTTTCTATGTGTGATTTTATGTTACTAAACTCAATGTGTTAAAGTAAAGGCATTCAACAAATTTGAATTTGCCACTCGAATAGGTTGTGCCTCACAGCGTCTGGTCGAGAATGAAGATTTCTGTTTGATCGGTATAGTAGAATTTTCTGTAAAGCAGCAGAAAGCAGCCAAACAGCTGTTTTTCATCCAAGACACTAGATCAGTGCAGTTAGTCTGCTAGCTGCTGTAGCAATGCTTATAACCTTAGTGGTGTTGCAAAAGTGCAAGAGTTTCTGCAGAGTACAAACATTATTCAGATAAGTATTGGAAACTAATTTGTAATAACAGTGTTCATAATGAGCTTTTTCTTTGTTGGTATATTTTTTGCTTTTAGGTATACGGCTGCAAGCCAGCAAAATGGGAGCTTATATTGACTGCCTGAAGTATTATTTTGCATACCTTTTAAGAACTTCAAGTGTATTTAATAATGGTAAGTATTATATGTAACTGTAATTCATAAACATAACTTGATTATGAATAGCTAACGATAATTTTTATTTTATTTTCAGCTTCTAAATGCTATTATCACACAGCATGACAAGCGCATACCATCAAATATACTTTATTGTATGTATATTTGAGTACCAAAAACAAATCAAGGTATGCCGGATATTTTCTGTAAGTATAGCTGAGTTCATTTGTATGATTTACATTATAAACTTTAAATGCCTTTTACTCAAATTTAGTTTTTTCATGCTTTTGATGTACTTGCCGCAGCTTTCTGAAGGAACCGTAACATCAACCCGGATGAACCAAAGTGGAAAACCTTCCTAATGAGTACGGTCACAAACTGAGTGGAGCAGAATTGGCAAAAATAAGTTCAAAGTGATTGTTACGTATGTTTACATATGTAATATTCACTATAATTATTAATATTGTCAATATATGTTTAATTAATTATATTAATTTTGTGTTTTTCAGGAATCTGTTCCACTTAATCTGAGACCAGACTCATAATGAAGATTTGGCAATTTGATTCAACAGGATTGATGGTACGGTTCCATCAGAAACATGCGGCAAGTAAATAAAAGTGATGAAAATCATGATTTTTGGTAAGCAAATACCTTTAATTGTTTTTAAATGTTACACTCACTTTATGCATATTATTTATGCATAAAAGTGATGTATAATACTTGTATTTGAAAGCAAAAATATAGTTTTTAGAGCACCTTTATATCTATTAATTTTTTACAACACTAACAATTTTTCTTTTTTTTCAGGTTTTAACACTGTCATAACCCCTTAATGGAATTATAAAAGAAGAAATCTATATGGAGATACCAGAAAGCACGACTCACTCTAAACAAGAACGTTTAGAAAAGGTGTGTAAATAAGAGCGTGCACTTTATGGTTTGAGAATAAGTCCGAAAAAGTGAAATAAAAGATTTACGGAAGTTACACTCAGCATAGGCCTTGAAAATTGTTAAACGAGACAGAGAAAATAAAATGATTACTTTAAGTCAAGAAAAATATATCGAGTAAATTTTAGTTAAGTTCAAATTTGATGAGGTATACATCCTAAAAGAACACCTAGAAAGAAAGAAAAATGAGAGAAAATGATTATGACAGTGAAACATTAGCATCTTCAAAGACAAAAGAAAATGTGCCCTATCGAGAAGCAGTAAGTAGTCTTTTGTACTTAGCAGGCCTGACTAGATCGGATATTACTTATGCAGTAAATGCCTTGAGCATGCATCAAATAAATCCAACTTAAAGAGACTGGGAAATGGTCAAAATTCTCGCTGGGAGTTGAGAATACATCAAAGGTATTGTATCGGCGTAACAATAGTTGCAATTTATTTTACGATTTCGAGACGATTAGGCGCTTGATAATGAACATAGATTTGGTAGTTAAGCCAGAGATTCTAAATATGTAAGATCGTCCGCGTTTTTAATGGGAATTAACGCAGAATCGCGTGTTTCACACATGAAGACAGTGTGATTTCAAATTAGGGGGCGAGCATATTTTAGCTTACGATGAATCGCAAGTACCTGTCTTCAGAGGTTGTACAGTGAGTTGGGCTATAAGGGACTAATCGAAGCTGCGTTCTTTTCACCAACACCGAATACGTCATTGGCATATGAGATCCTCAAGATTTTGACATTATGTAGGATTTTATTCCGTACATGGGGACTGGACAGTTCGATAACAATAGAGGTGGTGTCGCGACAAGAGTATTGGGTAGAAAAACTGTGAAGATTGACACCCGACCATCCCTTACAAGAAGAGTTTGTACAGCATTTTGTCGATTTTGCCGTTCATTTTCGGGTGCTAATGATTTGAGAAGCGATGTCAGGTAGTTCTACAGCAGAAAGAGTCTGCTTGCATGGTGGCTGGTATTGGGATGAGAGTCGAGGCCGAAACATTTTTTTCTGGAAGAGAAAAGTGCGCCTGCAAGCAGTTTAGCTCTTGGCAGAATTTGCTATTCACATCCACAAGTTTCTCAATAATAGTTTCATAGCAATTTTGCTCGTGAGCTCGAATTTTATTTATCGCGTTCGACTACGTGACGAGCCAATCTGGTGCGTCGTCTATAGCGCGAGTGCTCGAAAAATCGGCAGAGTGCGCGTAAATTGGATAATTAATGTAAATCGTCGGTTTACTAGCGCACTGAGAGATTCGTGAGTAGCGTGCCGCGCTACCGTAGCACGTGGGAGAAAATAGAGCGAAAACCTGGGGTTACATACATATTTAACCAAGAAGATATAACGTAGTAATGATTAATTGAGCAAATTTCACTCTCGGTACAAGATTTCTTGGCTGATTTGAGATTCCATACTTTGAGAGCACACGCACTTAAAACTTTTATCTCCTTATGGTCAGCTTGACAAGTCACGCAACTGTAGCAGACCGTGATTTTAGGCATAGTCGAGACGAACAATCCTTTACTGATTCCATGCGGAAGGCTCGCGTTGGCAGATGGTGGGAGGAGTAGGTCTGATTGATAATCGAATTTCTCGCTGCCATCAAGCAGAGTGACGGTTTGTAGAGACTGGCAGCCGCCT
The DNA here is from genome assembly GCA_018906965.1 of Philotrypesis tridentata. Classification (NCBI taxonomy): domain Eukaryota; kingdom Metazoa; phylum Arthropoda; class Insecta; order Hymenoptera; family Pteromalidae; genus Philotrypesis; species Philotrypesis tridentata. Next base: position 191,918 of record JACCIB010000282.1, read on the forward strand.
CGTGTTGAAAATGATAAATCGCAGGAGTAAATCGGCTAACCTAGAAATTTTCAGAAAGACATTAAGAGGAATCCCTAGCCCAGAAAGCGAGCCGTGCCTTGAATTGCTCGCGAATAATTAGAGTCAGCAGGATCCTCCAATGCCTGCAAATGAGCATTTACTCGAGCGAGTAAAGTAATATCTAGAGAGAGAGAGAGAGAGCGAGAGAGAGAGAAAGAGAGAGAGAGAGCGAGAGAGAGAGAAAGAGAGAGAGAGAGAAGCTCATTGTCAATGACTAGGACTAATACCAATACATTAAGATTTAGTACCAGAGTATCAGCAGGTTAAAAGCAGATAGATAATTATATAAATAAAGTTGACGATAAAGTGAAACGGTGAATGTGAGGATTAAAAGTAAAGGGGAACAGTTAAGGATTGGGGTTTTGTAAATTAAAAAAATAATCATGTGCAGCTCGTTCAAATTTTGGTAGTGGAAGAATATCCCGTAGGTGCTGAGGGAGGGAATTCCAGAGATAGGATGAGCTGATATGGAAGGGTTTTCGCAGAGTCTTAGTGGACCAAGGAGGGATCTTCAATGGTGTCACACCACCTCTGATAGATCTTAAGGTTACATAATAATCGAAAAACCCTAGAAGGTGGAATGGCATAGCAGTATTAAAAATTTTTCGTGAAAGGCACACAGCGAAATATTTCCTGCGCCTTGTCGTTGTTATCTATTTAAGATCACGCCTATAAGGGGTGATGTGCTCGTCCCTTCTTGCACCATAGATGTATCTTATCCCCGTGTCCATAAGCCATTGAAGTTTAACGTGAAGTTCCTGTGATATATCGTAAAAAACCAATGAGCAATAATCGATGATAGAGAAGATCGAGGATACAGAAGCGCCTGACTGAGATGCTTCCGCAGCGCGAGATTAGCGTTTTTCCTAAAAAAAAAAGGAGCCTGTACATTAAAGAGTGAGCACGTTTACACACTTGTGCAATGTGCTTCGTCCAAGCAAGCTTGGAATCAAGAAGCACACCCAGGCTGCGAACGCATGACTCCAATTCGATCCGAGCTCCGCATATGCTAATATAATGAGCAGAATATCTTGAAAGATAATTGATGTAATATTTGTAGCCCATCGCGATAACCTTGGTCTTCAGGACGTTAAGTTTCAGGCGGTTCTGATCATCCCAGCTCATAATCCTTTCGGCGCTAGCTTGTAATCTGTCGATGCAAGATTGGACCTCATTATGACAGGCTCTTCCTATCGTAAATACAGGAGGGTCACTTTATGGCAGGATTAACTTTGCCCATCACCGCATGTAGCCTGCCGGGACATATTGAGAGAAAATCTAAGAATACTCCCTCGTTCTCTTCTGATAGCCAAGGCACCGCGGTATCGTAGATTGGATAGACCTATAGGATTACGAAATTTTGTTTGCACTCACTATCTATGGTCCTGACCCTTTTTTCTGCCGTCGGTCGAATCTCGAAGACTAGCATCGGTCGAAAAATTGAAGCCGGAAAAGGAACTACCCCCACCCTCTCTCCATCTCTCTCTCTCTCTTTCTCTCTCTCTCTCTCTCTCTCTCGCTCTCTCTATCTTTGTCTTTGGTCAAGCTGTATTGCTGAACGTCCTTATACAGTTATAGCTTGGCGATGTGAAAATCCTCGAGTGGCCGTTCGAGGCGTAATTTGCAAAGAAGCTATAAGAGATAGAAGAATATACTCGCTGACTTTTTTGTAGAGAATCAAATAATGAAAATTTTTTGCTATTTATATGAAAAATGCAAAAAAATGCAAAATTGGACTTTAAGTGCTAGTTATTTATAAGTCATAACAATTCAATTATTTTTCGTCTTTAAATTATTAACTCTTTTTATAAATACTAGGCCCCTTCAACTCATGGGTTTCTTGAAGGGAAAGCAGCGCAACTATGCGCTATACCGTGTCCCTCTGTGAACGCCGTCTTAGAGATACGACGGTTATAAATTTATTGCCCTTAGAGGTGTAGGAATTAGGACTACAATATTTCGAGAAAGTGAAATCGACGATTTCAAGGATTTTCAGCTATACTTTAAATAAATTTATTGCACTTACAGACATACTACACTGCAATGTTATATTTCTTGAAAGTTAAATATTTTTTTCAAGGATTTTCAAATTAGCGTTTCGGAATTTCTACCTGAACAAACATATCGCGTTTATTCTAAAAGAGCCGAGTACTCCTCTAATTCTGTCAGTCTTTAGTTGGACAGCGGCAAGTACAGTCGTGTGCGTACCAAGTTTGCATCGCAGTACAGAATAAACGTACAAAATTCAATTGTCAGAACACCAGGAAAAACTAAAATTGAGCTGGTTGGGCATACGCAAGAAGAATTCGGGGGTTCAAAACTTTCGACAAACCGAGAAGTTTTATAATGCATGTACTTTTAAAAAGAAAAAAGTGTTATAGTTAAAATGTTGTTGTGCAAAGAGATCGGGAAGCAGCAACAATAACAATAAGAATGCAAGTTGTGATTTGGGAACGAGCAGGGATTCCCATAAGATAAGAATATCACTGTATCTCAAAACTGTTAAAATTATTTAGTGACTACAAAAATGTGAAGTTACATTTAAAAGACCGTAAACACACAGTGATCCAAGCGATCAAGCAAAGTGCTTTAGAGGCAGAATTGGACAAATTATCTAACATTGCTCACACCATCCTCTGAAAAAATTTAAAGAATAAAGATGTAGTCGCTTTTTTAGAAGACCAACGTGGGAATAGAGCACAAAATTTAAGAGAAGCTGCTGGTGCAGCTACGCTTGACAGCTCTACAAAAAATGTGAAAGTAAGTAGTTTTATTAAATTATTTATAACTGTAGAAGCTTAATTTATTTATTCATTAATTTGTTGCTTAGAAAGATTTTGCAATATTTCATCTGACAACGTTGTGCCCGCTGAACTGAGGAGAGAGCGTTCGATACCGTAGACACAATTGCAAATTCTAACTGCCGGAAAAAAAGACTTATAACTGCTAAAAATGCATAAACTTTTACCATTCTTTTTTTAATTTGGGGTGGTATGGTAACAGAATAACTTTTATGACAATTCCATTGTTATGTTACTTATTATTTACAAGCGAAATAATTAATTAAATGAACAATAATGAATGTTTATGTAACGCAAGTTACGTTTTATATTTTTCACTAATTTATTATTGTATGCAAATAAATATCATGATTGTTTGCGTCATTGTTAGTAGCAATTTGATAAGTGGAATAACTATAAGATTATGGTAAAAGTAAATTTTTCCTCTCGACACCTCAAATCAAAAAAAGAATTATGCAAATGCATGCATTTTTAGCCGTTTTATACCATTTTTACTGGCCGCTCAAGTTTGAAACCGTGTCTGTAGAAACGAGCAGGTCAGGCGCTCGTTTTTACTATTTTATTATGTTAGTGTTAATTAATATAAAAATTTTAATTTTTACTTTTCAGAAATGGTTGCTTTAAGTCCTGTTGCTAATACTAAGATCGACTTAACTAACTTCAGGCTGCCTGAAGATGATTTGCAGAAATGATGCCTTTGATGAGGACGTCAGTGACGACAGCGATAGCGATTTTATTGTTCATGAGCGTGCTTTTAAACCTAAATAAAGGAAGATCATCTCTTTTCATCTTGCATCAGCTCTTGATCGTGCGATGATAAGCGATCGCGATGCTTCCAGGATTTTAGCTGCGTATGCCCATTGTTTTGAAATCAACATCGATAAAATATACTTGAGCAGAGAGTATATTCGGCACTAGCGAACAAATTAAAGATTCGAAGGTGGAAAGGCTATTAAGAAGCAGTTTTAAGCCGATCATCCACCTAGATTATTTATTCATTGGGATGGAAAACAGTTTCAAAATCCCAATGATAAATATGATAAAGTTGATAGACTTACAGTCATCGTAACTGGCTGTGGTGTATCGTAAATCATTGGTGTCCCGATTATTTCAAGCGAAACAGGCGAAGAACAGGTAAATGCCGTAGTTGCACTGTTGCGAGATTGAGAAATCACAAATGAAATATGTGGTATGGTATTTGACACTGCAGCCTCAAATACTGGACCCGTAAATGGAGCCTGCGTTCTGATAGAAAACCAATTGGGACATAAGCTCATACACTTGGCGTATAGACACCATGTGTATGAAATAATGCTAAGAGCTGCTTTTGAAGAATTGTTTGTCGATATGTTGGGACCAAACGTGCACATTTTTAAACGCTTTCAAGATCAATGGGTACGCATTGATTAAGAAAACTTTGTACCTGGGATTCTGGATGATACCGTTTCAAAAATAGCACAATCGGAAAAAGAGGACATTCTTTCATGTGCGAGGCAACAACTTCAGGTAATGATATTTATTATGTTGTCGATTTAAAATTTACTTAATAATAATAAAACTAATTTTTTAATGATTTTTACAGACTTCTTTTGCTAGAAACGATTATAAGGAATTTTTAAAACTTGTAATTGTTTTTCTTGGAGGACAAATAGGAGGTGGAGTCAAGTCCGAGGCTCTTGGACCGATCCACCATGCCCGATGGATGACGAAAGCCATCTATTCTTTAAAAATATTAATTTTTAAAAATGAATTTAAATTAACAGCACACGAAACTCCAGGTCTTCGTAATATATGCCTTTTTTAACCTTAATTTATCAGAAGGCATGGTTTTTGTGCAACATTCCGCAATTGACTTCCAGAACTGATTTGGCATTTTTAAAAAATGTTTACAAATTTAGTTCTGCGAACCAAAAAATATCACAGGCGGTTTCCAGTAAATTTGTAGGACACTATGGTACTTAAGGGATGAATTGATTGTATTAACCCTTTTTGATAAATTAGTATCAAAAGACTGTAAGGTTTTAATGTACAATGCAATCAATTCTGACACAAGGAGTTGAAGTAAGTTGTGACACGGCGGGGCTGGTGGCTGTGGCGGGCGATACGAAGAGGAGAGAGAGGCACGTCGGTGCGTCTCCCGCGTGAGTGTTTCGCGCTCGCGCTGGGGCCTTCCCCTCCGCGGTCCTGAGCCGAGCTACAGGTCGCGTCTGTTAATTTTCCGGGGTGTGCGGGCGCCTTGACGCGACACTGATGGCTCACTCACAAGCTCGGGCCTCGGCTGAGACTCCTTATCTCGCGGGTCGCTTGAGCCGGTGATTTGTGGTGTATGAATTTAAACACTTAGAATTGTACTGAATTTCCTTTATTACTTCTCACTACACTTGCTGCTTGCAGACTTCCTCGCGTACGGCCGTTGTCTCGTACTCTATAAAACGACGGACACGAATACAGGGCGAGACGCGGTTGTGCGCGGGTGAAGAAGGCTGCTGGGCGAAAACTCTCAAAACTCTCAAAAACTCTGGAAACTGTTCTGTGCTACTCACGAGGAGGTTGGCTCAGTACTGCCCGCTCGCTCACTCGTCTCGGCGCTCTATCTCGCGATCTCACACATACATGCTCGCACTAGTGTACAATTGTCACGTGATCGGCCGCGGCAATTTACAAATTTCTCGTCTTTATTTCTTTCTCACTTACGCTCTGGCTTCGGCACACTCGCTCGCTTACTGCCGTTGTGGAGAGCCCTGGCGCCTCCACTCCGACCGCCAATAACATTCCGCGTTACATACGGGGCTCAGTAGTAGCCTCCACTCTTTCGAGTTCCGCGGCGGCATCGTGCCGTCTCTCTCGCACTCACATATTCTTCGGCACGCGTCGTGCTGCGCGCGCTCATACACACACATACGCACGCGCTCGCTATGATATGCGCGGCTCAGCCGCTCGTCGCGCCGCTCGCTGTAGCGCCATGCGCTGGCTATGTTCGCCGTCGCCTCGTGCTCCTCGGCGGTGTCATGGCGGCGGCTGCGGCCCAGCGGTGCGCCTGCTGGCTCTGCGCGCCGCGCGCGGCCGCGTATAGTAGTCAGCGGCGCTCCCACTCCTCGCGCGCTCTCTCGCTGCTCGACGGCCGTGACGTCACGGCGGCGACTCGGCTGGCTGCTGCTCTCGTGCGCTCTCCCTCTCTCTCTCTCTCCTACGGCGCGGCTCAGTGCCGGCGCCTGGCTACGGCTCAGCTGTTTTCTCCTGTAAGCACCCGTTGCCATTAGAGCATATTCTTCTGCTCGGTTTCGGGTGCCTGCAGGAGAGTCACTCAGCTTTTTAACGACGGATTCTCCGTCGCATTCCCCCTTCCAAACCTTCAATGCCCTGCATTGTTAGGTTTTCCGGACTAGGGGTGCTGAGCGCTCTCCCGCAGGGGCCCTCCCCGACTGTGAGTTAGTGGTTAGTAACTGTTCTCTCCCCTGTGTTGGGCCTCTGCTACCTTCGGGTACTGCTGAAACGAATAAACTACCTCGGTGTTCCTTGTTTCCGCTTTGAAGTCGCTCTCCTTCGCTCGGCGAGTCTCTCTTACTCGGTTTCTCCGGGTTATATTGAGCAAAATGGATATGGATAAAACGGAACAGAGACGCTTACCTTTACTTCTCTCCGCTCTCTCGTAGGCTCCCCGGGGTAAAAATCCTCTCGAGGATCGCCTCCCGCAGGTGCTGGGGTAGATCCTCCACCCTTTCTAAGATCCTGAGGACCTCTGAGGGCGCCATCCGGGCGCTAGGCTCGCCGATGGTTCTGGGGCCGGTCGACGGGGTGGTGGTGCGAGGCCTCGGGGTGGGCTGTGGCTCGGTGGGGAGGGGCACGACGGCACGGGGCCGCGGCACTGGCCGTGCCTCTGGTGGACTCGGGCACCTCTTTTTGGCCTGGGGCGGGTCCGCTATGCTGGCCGGGGGTGATGGTGTGGCGGTTGGAGCGGTCGAGGGTCCGGCGATGGCGGCGTCGGTGGCAAGGGCGCCAAAAGCCCGTTGCCGGCTCTCCTCCAGCTCTTCTCCCAACCCTGTGGCCATCTCGCGGTAGCGGTCGGCGCAGCGAGGGCAACCGTCCACCTCTACCCCGTTCCTGCCGCAATTGTGGCAGTAGGTCCGGACCCTGGGCCGGGGACAGTCCAGATGTCCGTGACCGCGCTGCCAACAATTGAAGCAGGTATACGGGGGAGGGTCAAGGGCGGGGTTGTGCGGCAGCGCCCTCAGCCCGTCAAACCTCAGGCCTGTCACCTTGACGTGGCTCCTCCTGCCTCGCTTCCTCTCTCGGCGCGGTTGCGGTTGCCCCTCCGGGGGTGCTGCCGCTGTATCGGGCGTCGGTGGCGGTGAGGTGGAGGCAGCGGGTGCGTCGGGTGTTACCGACGGACGCGCGGGGGCAGGCAGTGGCTCGCTCCGGATTGGGGGGCCTGGTGGCGTGACCTCACGCGGGCGGCGGGGCTCCTCAACTGCCGGGAAATAGTCCTCGGCCGTCCACTGCGCCGGGCCTCGTCCCCTGCGCCTCCTGGAGCGGGCTCTCCTCTCCGGCTCGTGTGGTGGCGGGGGAAGGCGCTCGGCCGGCCGGTAGGTGGTGACCGTGAGGGTGCCGTCCTCCAGGTCCCAGTCCTCCTGCCCCTGTCCGCCCTCAAACACCTGTACCGATGCGTAAGGGCACCTGTACTGGGGCTCTAGATCCTCCTCGCGGAACGGCACATCTATTATCCGCGGCTCGTCCAACCGCCCGTACGGTTGGGGCCGCACCTCCCCTTCTCCTTCTACGCCGGAGCTTCGCTCTACGGCTGGCGAACTCGTATCCCCCGTTACGCCGGAGCTGAGCTCCACGGCTGGCAAACTTACCTCCCTCGCTACGCCGGAGTCGCGCTCTACGGCCGGCTGGTGGCGCTGCGCCTGCGCTCCCTCCCTTCGGGTGTCGCCCTCGCGCTGGATCTCGGTCCAGTTCCATCTGGGCCTGGGTGCCCGAGGAAACTCCTCCTCGCCGTGACGCGCGCCCAGCCGTGCCCACACCGAGCTGGCTCGTTGGAGACTATCCCCCGTACCGGGAATAGGCTCTCCGGCCGTGCAGGGGGGAGTCTCCGGTGCCAGTCCCGGTGTAGAGGGGGCGGCGTTGGCGATGCGCGGAGGGACGTTGGCAGCGCGGGGGCCCCGTCGCGGCTCCTTGGGCCTTGCTCCCTCTAAGGTGTAGTCCCTAGCGGGTGGTAGTGGCTCGAGGGTCGTCGTCGGGGCGGCGGATTCTTCCGACTCCCGCAGGAGGTCGGCCTCCTCCTCCAGGGAGACGCAGCACTGCAGGTCTCCCTCCGGGTCGTCCGGTCCCACAAGGGCTGCCTCATCGTCGGAGGCGTCCTGCCCTAGGGGTGCGGGACGGGTGGCCGGCACTTCATCGTCCTCCATGGCCTCGGCGGTCTCCAGGAGTGGCTCCCTTTCGCGGGCAGCTCGGCGAGCAGCCGTCTGTCGGAGGAGCTCCTCCCTCAGACGCTGCTCTTCCTCCATTCCTCCGTCGCAGGTGGCGCTATGGGGGTTGTAGTCACTCATCCTACAATCAACCTTATTTTATTACGGGTTCGCGGATATTCTTAGGACAGCACAGTTTTCCATCACCTTGTTACTTACATGCGTTACTTCACATAAACATCTGGCACTCACGGCACCTGCTAGTACTACTTTTTGGATACATCACGGGGGTTCGGGTTAGGAATAGGGAGGTGGCCAGGACGCGGTGGGATGTACTTCCGTAAATCACTAACATGGACCTTGGCTATCTTCCGCCCCTTTCCACCCTCCGTTTCCAGTTCATATACAAGGGGTGATATCTTCTTTATTATTTTAAAGGGGCCCTCGTATTTTGGCGCGAGCTTAGCTGCGAAGTGCGCTGCTGCATTCGATAGTGGATGCGCTTTCCGTAATATTAAGTCTCCCTCTGAAAACTCTGCAAACTTACGCCCCTTGTTATACGCTCGGCTCTGTCTCTCCCTTTCTCTATCGATAAACTTGGCTACAAGTTCGCGCAGGGCATCTAACTTCTTCATTCTTTCCGACCACTCTTCTGGCTTTCCTACATCTACGCTTGGGCTACCCTCCATCTCCTTCTTCCGTCGTAAGCTCCCTACCGGGGTGGGATGGCGACCGAAATTAAGGAAGGCCGGTGAAGTTCTAAGCGTGGCCTGGTTTGCTGTGTTGATCGCATGTCTCAGCTCATGTAACCGCTTGTCCCAATCCTGGTGACTCTCTACGTACATCGCGATCATGGTTTTTAGGGTTCTATTAATTCTCTCCACCGGGTTGGCTTGGGCGTGATACGGGGAGGTCGTGATATGCACGACCCCGTATTCGGCTAAGGCGGGGGTGAGGGTTTTGTTAACAAATTCCGTCCCATTATCGGTCAAGAGGTATTCGGGAGTTTCCCATCGGAAGAGAATCAGTTCTTCGAATGCTTGTAATACAGCTTTTCCATCTGCCTTTTTTAGTGGCTTGACCTCGATCCACCGCGAGAAGAGATCTTCGAAGACTAGCAGATATTTGTTTTGGCTTTTACTCCTGGGAAACTCCATCATGTCGGCTGCTACCACTGTCCAGGGCTCTTCAACTATCCTTCTCCCCATTAATCCCTGGGGCCCCTGTTGGCTAACTTTATACTGCTGACACGGGAGACAGGAGTTTACGTATCGGTATGCGTCCCTATACATGCCTGGCCAGAAATATTCTCGGGCTAGGCGGTCGTACGTTTTGTCGATCCCCATGTGTCCAGAGTTTGCGGCGTCATGGGCAGTCGAAAGTACACTCTCCTTCTCCTCCTCGGGGACTACAAGCTTCCACCCATCTTCCCCTCGCGTGATAGGCTCTATTATCGGATCTATTTTATACCGGTAAAGTCTTCCGTCGATCACCCGCCACTCTGGGAACCTCTTGGGATTTTCTAGGACATCAGCTCTACGGCGGAGATACCAACTGTCAACTGTCTCTCCCAGGGCGGCTACCTCGGCTTCAAACATACGCGATAGGGCATCGGGTACTTGGTGTTCTTTCCCCGGGCGGTGTTCAATCGCGAAGTCCCACTGCTGTATTTCCGCAACCCATCGGGCTAACCTCCCCGTCGGCTCTTTTAAATTTCTGAGCCACTTGAGCGCGCTGTGGTCGGTAATTACCGTAAAGTGATATCCCTCGACGTACGGTCTCAGTTTCTTAATGGCCCAGATCAACCCTAGGCATTCTCGCTCGGTGGTAGTGTAATTTCGCTCTGCCTTGGTCAACATTCGGCTCACAAACACTATTGGGTGTTCTCCATCGTCAAATTCTTGAGTGAGAACGGCCCCAACCGCGATGTTGCTCGCATCGCACTGTATGCAGAAAGGCTTCGTGAAATCCGGTCTCGCTAATACCGGGGCTGAGGCTAAGGCATTTTTGATACTTTGGAAGGCCTCCTGCTGATCCTCTTCCCATGACCATGTTCGGCTTTTATGGAGTAACGCTGTGAGAGGCGCTTTTAAGTCGGATGCGTCTTTCACAAACTTGTCGTACCATCCAAATAGGCCCAACAATCGGCGGACTTGTGTAGGTGTTTTAGGCACAGGGTACTGCAATATCGGTGCTGTTTTCTCGGGGTCAGGGCGTAGCCCTTCTTTGTCGAGGATGTACCCCAGGTACTTAATTTCTCCTACACAGAAGTTGCACTTTTTCGGATTGATCGTCAAACCTGCGTCTACCAGTACTTTCAACACGTGTTTAGTCCAATGTTTATGTTCTTCGACGGACTCTGTGGCTATGACGACATCGTCGAGATACCCAAACACAAATGGGGCTACGGCAGGGCCAAATAGGGCGTCCATGAGACGCTGCAGCGTTGCGGGGGCGTTGCAAAGGCCGAACGCCATTCTGGTGAATTGGAACAACCCCATGCCTGGCACGGCGAAGGCGGTGTACTTCTTGCTATTCTCCTCCATTTTCACTTGAAAATACGCCTGCCGGAGGTCTATTTTGCTGAGGTATTTGGCGTTCCGCAACCGATCGAGGATCATCGTCATAGGCGGCAGCGGATAACTGTCCTTCTTGGTCACGGCGTTGATTGCGATATAATTAACGCAAAATCTCTCCGTACCATCTGGCTTCGGCACGAGTACAGGTAGACTGCAAAAGTCACTGGCGGAGTTTTCGATGACGCCTAGTTTCCAAAGTTCCTCTACGGCCGCTTGTATAGCAGCTAACTTCTTCGGGGACTTCCTTATCCACTTTTGACGGATCGGCGTTTCATCCGTGAGTTGGATGTGGTGCTCGGTCTTTGTGGTGAAGCCTAGGACGTCCGGAGAATACTCTGGTAGTATCTCCTTCACGATTTGTCTATCTCTTGTCGATCTTCTACTTCTAACTCTAATATGCCTGCGCACTCAGCGTAGATTGCAGCTACTGGCTGGTCGCTTCGCCGGTCAAACTCCCTCCACGGCCCGGAATTGGCTCTCCACCAGCCTCTATGGTCTGTGTCTATTCTAAACGTGTCGCTGAAGTCTTTTCCCAACAGTATTGGGTGTTGGACTTCCTGTACGGCTCTGGCTGATATGGTGCTGGGGATTCCTTCTAGGTCGAATCGGATATCCAAATATCCTAAGATTGGTGTTCGGGCTCCCGTGACCGTCTGGATGTGGGCTGTTGCGTTGCGAAGCCGACTAGTGAGACGCTGAGCTATCTCTGGTCCTACCAATGATACAACTGCTCCCGGGTCGAAGAGCGCCCTGTATTGCTCCCCTGCGAGGATAACTCGTAAGTAATTCCGATTATCAACGGTGATTCCCGCAATTTCTCCATCATCCTCCTTCATAGAGCTAGGCACGTCGACAAGGGTGGTGTCGTCCTTCGGCTCGGGGTTATTGGTACCCAGTAAGTTTAGTGCTCTCTCTATTGTTTCCAGTTGCTCATACTCTTTTTCTTCCTCCGTATCGCTACTATCTTCTTCTAGCCACGTCGCAGCTTCGATTATTTCGATCTCATCCATGTCGAAATCGTCGTTGAAATTGTCCAACACTGATACTCTCTTCAGTTGCTCTTGTACTGCTCCATCTTTTTCCATGGCGTTCTTTCGGGTTTCCCCTGAATCCATCGCCCAAGTCAGGCGATCTGTGGCTGCCTTCACAGGTGTTTCTTCCTCTTTGTGCGACGTGGCTCGGCTCAGGCTCGCGGGTGGTGCACACAAGTATCTCTGATTCAACTCTAAGTTTTTCTCCTCAACTCTTTTTCTCCATGCGTCCAGGTTGAGTTTTGCAAACTCCTCCGCACTCAAGTTTTTTGATTTCTCGGGTTTTCTCTCTGGCTCGGATTTCTCGGATTTCTCAGATTTTCTCCTTGACTTAGATTTCTCGGATTTCTCAGATATTCTCTCTAACTCGGATTTCTCAGATTTCTCAGATTTTCTCTCTAACTCGGATATTTTCCTTGTAGCGTTGCTACTCCCCAGAGGCTCAACCGGCGTCCCGTTTGGCGTGGCTTCCGCAATCTTTTCTACTCGGACTTCTGATTTCTTCAGTTGTGTCGTGACTTCCTTATTCTCGTCTAGTGAGTTCGGCTTGTCTGCGGCACTCTCTTGCTTAAGACTAGTTTCTTTCTCTGCTCTCCTCTTACTTCCAGGAATTTTTCAATACCTCGTGCTTGGTGCTCTTCTTTTCCATTGCGGTTGTTCCCTGTTTGGTTATGTTTTTCCGGTTTTTCTTCACTTGAGGTAGGGGTGAAATAGGCTCCTATCCCTTGATTTTGTTTGTCTACCGCTAGCTTTAGGTTAGAACTTCCAATTCTCGGTATTGATACTCTCGGCTGTGGCTTCTTCGGTGTTGTATCTACTTGGCTCTGTTTTAGTGGCAGCATGCCACTCTCTCCCCCTTCCAAGACTGACGTCCGGATAGGAAAGTCAGTCTTTTCTATCACCAAACGCCCTAACGTGGGAGTTGGCT